>JAAEAF010007128.1:0-25398 GCA_011037195.1 Triatoma infestans
ACTATCCGAGCAAATGCGTATGACCTTACCCCTTGGGGTTATCCTCGGGACAGACCTTAATAGCAAATACTTCAGCCTGGAATATTGTGGAAAATAAAGCAATAACATTTAACTTTTTTTTCAAATTGTTGCGGCATTTTTTATTTGTATTTTTTACAATTTTAATATGCAAGAGTTGTAATGATCTTGAAAAAGCACATTGCAATATGGACGAAACGTCGGTTTTTTGTAGCAAACTACTGCGTCGACGAAACTTATTTTTTTTTTTCTTTTTTTTTAATGAAAATGACGGTGGAAATCTAAAATTCTCTTTTATCTGCCAGCTGTCTATTTTCTGCCTATATTTTATAAGATGACCGACATTTTGGAACGATCGCAATACATCCTCTTCCTAGGAATAAGAGAAAGTAAAAAATGATCATATTCGAAGCAGATTTAATTCTAATAATCTAATAGATGGTTAGCAGTTATTTTTATAAAGTTCACTAAACAGAATCATTTATTTTGCTCTTCCATTTTTACAGATTAATAATTATTATTATTATATGAAATAGAGGTCCTTTATACTTCATCAATCACTCTTAATTTTCCTCCGGTCTAAACAATGGTGAGAAATATGAATGAGGTTCAGATGAATAATGCGGTCCAGTATTGCTTTTGTCTTCATTGACATAGATATGGTCGGTCACTTGGTCTCTTCCATTTTCACATCGTAATTAATATAGAGAGAGATCCGAGCAGCATGTTTCTGTCTAGAGAAGGTGGGTCAGCATTCCTAGATGCCCACTGGAATGATCAACCACACTAATAAATATGGACCTAATAATGTGTGATAGATATTCTATTATTATTTATTTCACATCATTATTTAAGACTTTTTACTTATTCTTACTACTCGTATTTTTAAGAGCTATTGCCAGATAGTGCTAGATTTTTGAAACTGAATTTTTCACCGGAAATACACATTTGGAGATCGTCTGAGTCCAAAAAAAGTGTTTTTTTTTTTTTTTTTTTAGAAAATGGTCTTTATGCGTTTGTGTGAACAGGATATCTCAAAAAAGTATTGTTTGAATTGGAGCATCCTTTTTTGTTCGAACAATTGTTCTGAGAAATTCATTTTAAGAAGTTTTGGAGGGACGGAAAGAATAGAACAATGACTAACTAAGAAATGCTAAGACGTCTGTTGTCCCCCCCCCTTCCACCAGTAAAAAGTACTTCAATTAAATGTGCTTGGAACAAAGCTTGTGTTACTAGTGCGCTCTCATCTGAATCATGAAGTTTGCAACCAATGAGTCGGTGTGAAAAAGCTGATGATAGCGTAGTCGTTTCTGTTTCTGGAAATTAGCATTTTGTCGTCGAACACATTTTCATTAACTTTTATGAGAATAGTTTTCTTACACATTCGAGCATACAAATAGAAAATACTAGAGCATTTCAACCAATATAAACTTTAAAGGATACTACTACTACTTTTTTATGGCATTCAAAATTAATTTTTTAGGATTTTTAAAGATAAATAAAAGATAAGTGTTAAGTTTAACACATAATTAATTATTATCACTTTCAAAAGATTGGAAAAACGATTTTTTTTTTAATTAATGTATTGGCTACATATATATACTGACGGTTCGGCGTCTGTTACGGATGCAGGCTTAAAGAGAGTTGGCTATGGTGTGTACAGCCTCGAAGTGGACCAGTGCGGATCGCTGGGAGGCTGTTGTAGCAATTTTGATGGCGAGATTGCGGCTGTAGATTGGGCTGCACAGGTAATCTTAAACACCCACCCTCCTGGCAAAGTTGAGTTTTTCGTAGATTCTAAGGAAGCAATTCAAGCACTATGTTCCTATTCCAGTACTGATAGTGGGCGAG
Organism: Triatoma infestans; assembly: GCA_011037195.1. Classification (NCBI taxonomy): domain Eukaryota; kingdom Metazoa; phylum Arthropoda; class Insecta; order Hemiptera; family Reduviidae; genus Triatoma; species Triatoma infestans. The sequence goes on from JAAEAF010007128.1 coordinate 1,870, forward strand.
TTCTGCGGGCCAGCAAAAAAATTCACGAGAGTATTAAGGGAGGCTGGACTGTTGTTCTCCAGTGGATCCCCCAGTCACTGTGTGGACACCACTGGAAACGAAAAGGCCGACAATTTGGCCAAAAAAGGCTGTCTTTTATCCCCTCCTATAGAAGCTATCAGCTACGAAGGGCTTGTCGTGAAATAAAAGAAAGAGTCCATGAAGCTTTACATACATCGCTTAAGCAAAACACGAGCGATAAACGATGGGAAATACTGATTAGACAGCCCTGCCCAGTTGCCTGCCAAGAAAAGCGTATCCACAAAGCCAATTTCCGTCTTCTGACTGGGCACGACTGTCTCCAGGTTCACCTGAATAGGATAGGTGTTGTTGACTCCCCCATATGTCCCCTCTGCCTAGAGGAGCCGATGGATGCTGGACATCTAAACTCCTGCCAGCCTTTGGAATTTTGTCCGCGATAATGTTTATAGGAATGACATGGAGAAGAACTCCGCAATATACTGGACTGCTAGATACCTGAAGGCTGAAAAAGCCCTGCAAATGGCGTAAAAAAAAAGAAAAAAATCTATTTCTCTAAAGCCAATCCAATACCCTATATTATTCATGCAAACATAACTGGCCTTCTGAATGGAATACAATAAATTTAAGATTGTTCTATAACAAACAGAGTTGGATAATAAAAAAAATATACCAGTTATAAATGTATATAAGTAAGAAATAATGTAGGCTGTACTAGGAAAATATTACACTATGTATTTTATATGTGAAGTTCCACATAGAAAGCGGTTAGAACTAAGTTGTACTGTAAGTTAAGTATTGTTGGTAGACATACTATTCGTATCAAAGTTTCATACTTAAGGGAATGCTGCGCCCTATAAAAAAAAAAAAAATAGGTGGACTATGGTCACAACTTTCGGGACTTATTAAATAATAATATGATACACTTTTAAAATCTTTACAAAATAAGTTTTTCTATTTACTATTCCAAGAAAATAAGCAGTCATTTTTTTATTTTCATATATTTTTTTATTTATTTCGTTTACCTTTAGTTTTTACTTAATAAAAGTAAAATAGAATTGTAATTACGAGGCTAGAATTTTTTATATTCACTTAACAACTTTTCTCCTTATTATCTTTATTTGTTTAGCCATTCGCTTTCTTTCTCAGTAAAAAAAGTCTGGCGTGAAACACTAAACGTTCTCTTACAACTGTTAATACAATTAGGTATAAAATGAGAAATTTTATTTAAACTTCAAATCTTATTCAATTATCTTAACATAAATATAAAGATGATGGGAGACATGTACCAGCCTACTAAACCCAAATACGTATTCAAGCAAAGAGCGCGCCAATAACCTAGAACCAACTAAAGATATTTGAACTTTTAACACAAAACTATCTTAAAAAACTGCTCGGTTTAATATGTTTATATACTAAGTTTAAAAAGTAATAAATTGTTAAAGCCCCAATTTTTTAAGAAAATCCCAAAAAACTGAAAAAAATGATTCAGTAAAAAAAAAAAAAAACGCATTATCGGTCAACTAATTTTCTTGAAACTAAGAATATTGGCAACATACGAAAGATGGGATGATAAGTTTCCCGCCTCTAACAAAAAAGAAACAAAAATAATGATATAAATTCATTTTATTTTTTTCCATAAAATTTCCTCGTAAATTTATACTTTTTGCGCCACTGGCGTTCCAGTGCTCGGATTCCTTGTATGTAGACGTTTCCGTCCAGAGCAGTTATGAAGGCCTTCGTCGTTTAGGTGGATTTTTTTTTCAGAAGCAAGAGGCAGGAATCTAAAGGGGCCAAGTCGGGGTGGTTGAATAGGGTTCTTGCGGCACTTCAAACTTCAATTCATGAATTTTAGTAATCCCACCGAGAGCTTTGTGGCTAGGAGCGTTGTCCTGATGAAACAGAACTTTCTTCTTCGCCCGACCTGGCCTCTTTTCCTTAATTTGTTGTTCTTTCAATTGGCCCAAAAGGTTAGAATAATATTCGGCCCTGTCTTTTTCTAGTTATTCTACCAACAAGATTCCTTTAGCATCCCAAAAACTGTGGCCATGATTTTCCCAGCAGATAGGCCGCTTTTCGTCATTTTCGGCGTTGGTTCCCCCTTACCTCTTCACAAATTCGATTGCTGTTTGGTCTCGGGCGTATAATGGTGGATCCCAGTTTCGTCCACATTAACAAACCGCCGCATAAAGTCTGTTCGGTTTGACTTGTAAAGAACCAAACATTGTTCCGATATTACCACGCGTTGCAGTTTTTGATCGGGTGTCAACAAACGCGCCACCCACCTTGCTGACAATTTTCTCATCCCCAAGGTTTCAGTTTGGACGTGATGCCCCCTTTTCTTTCCTATGCCAGCAATTTTAGCTATCTCTGTCAATTTCAACCGGCCATCATCATTCATAATGATTTTGTGGTCTTTTTGGATGATTTCTTCGATTAAAGCCGATTTTGGTCTTCCAGAATGCTCAGCATCATGAGTGCTCGTACGACCACGTTTGAAATCCTCTATCCAAATTTTGACAGTTGTAAATATAGGAACAGACTCCTCCAACGTTGCGTCTAGCTCCACCTTTATCTATGTAGGAGATAAACCGTTGATAAAACAATATTTTATCTCGGTTCGAATTTCGATTTTTTTGTAAACTTGAAAAACAGCACTTAAACTTGATAATTTTCAAAAATCCCAGATTAAAACAAAACATGGTAGCTCTGTAAAATTTTGGGATTATACTAAAGGCAGATGGTATTTCAAATGTCAGTCAGGGAGAGGTCAGAAACTTATCATCCCATTCTCGTATTTAATTTTATTTAGATGATACAGTCAGATAAATTGAAATGCTCTTTAGAGGTAACCCCACCCTACTGCTAATTAATTATTTAGATAATAGAATTGTATAATAAACTAAAACAACACTTTAGATAAAAACATAATACCGCCTTACTCCCAAAAATCACAAATAATTTTTTACTAAATAACTCAGACCCCTCCCCTAAAAGCTCCTTGAAATGAATTTTCCTAGAAAAATGTTTCAAATAAAAGCTGTAGCTCTTGATATATATAATATGGCAAGTTTAAAGAAAATCGTTGAAGATATTCTTCAAGAAAATTGCAAAAATTAAAAAAAAAACAAACATTAATGTACTTTAAAGAACGAAAAGTTCAATAAGATCGTATTACCGGTTGATGGATTCATGTCAGAAGCGGAAGACCCAAGTTTGAGCTTCCTTGCACTTTTTTGTTTTTGATACATTTATGTTCACGATACATTCTTGCTCCGTGTTATTAAGGAGTAAGAGAAAGTAACAAGATTTTCCTGATGGAAGTTTCCGGTAGTGTTACAGCAAGCAGAGCAGGAATTTTATAAGAACACGATAAATTAGAATCACATTGACACATTAACCGTTCGAAGAAATTGAACTCAACGAAAAACTTTAGATTAGAGATTAATTCGTTTATTCCAATAAAATTAAAAAGATATTGAATTATTAAATTCATTATACTCAAATGTTTTAATTGTAAATAAATTTAATATTATTTAATCTGAAATTATCTAAAAGCAAAGGTTTAGATAGATAAAAAGCTTTATTACAAATTTACAAATATGTACAATAATAATTAATAGAAGTTCCAATGTACATTAACATTCCTACAATGTTTGTACAGTGATTTCTGGGATAAGGCGAGGTACATATATAGGGAAAAAGGGGATAAAACCTGCAGCTTTAGGAAAAATATTACGAGAGGATGTGTTTCAGTCTTTTATGCCTGTATTGTATGGAAGGATCGTAGGAGGCTAGTGGATTAAGATGACAGGCTAGAGTGGAGTGGAGTTTCAGCAGACGATTTTGGATGAAGGAATAAACTGGGGGGTTACTGAAGATTTTACGTGAAATAGGTCGATATTGGTGTGTCGTGGTGAGTGAGTCGCAAATCTTAGGACTTTGTTCTGGATTATCTGAAGTTTTTTGATGTTGTGTTATGCTCCCTAGTCAGGCACCAAGCGGAGGAAGCGTAAAGTAACATCGGTCTGATGACTGCTTTGTACAGTAGGAGTTTGTTTTGTGTGGTCATTTTTGAGTCCTTGACAATAACGGGAAGAGTAGTCTTATAGTCATTTTACCAGAATTCACTTTTATCTTGTACATGGGTCGTGAAGTTCCATTTGTTGTCCAGAGATATTCCGAGGTACTTGATGTTGTTAGTCCAAGGGATGAAAGTATTGTTGTGTTTAATTTGTCTGTTGATTATAGGTCTACGTTTAGTAAACAGTATGGGGTTTATTTTGTCGTGATTTATTTTCATTTTCCACGACATTTAGTGCAGTATTTTGTCAGTTTGTTTATTGCAGATGTAAGTCTGTTAGTGATAGTGTCAATTCTCCATGATGATGTACAAAGGTTTATACTTTGGATGAAGCTTGATTTATATTACAACATTTTAATTTCTGAATTATAAATATTATTATAATAATAATTATTACAAAGAGATTTACAAAAATCAAAGAGGAATTGTTTTATCCAAACAATTAACTATTTCATAAAAAATACTGAACTAAAAAAATCGCCTTTTGTACCATTCAGTAACCATAAACAATTTCTATAAAATTGTTTTCAGTGATTTGGCTAATTGAATTGTAATTAAACAGATAGACAGATTAAAAATCCGTTCAGCATATTTTTCGTCCTGAGGTAGCTATCGTTAACCGTACGATAATAAAAAAACAATGGACCGAAATAATCACTATGTTATTTACACTAGATATTGTTATTTTGTTGAATAAAAATGCCTGTCTACTTTTTGATGGCATACAACATTGTTTTGATGTACCTCTGCGTTATTCTCAGAGGAATCTGTGTGTCGTAGACATCTTGAAGAACTCATGTTGAATAGAATGTCTATAATCTCCATAACCACTTTCTTTTATACCTATGGAAGATTAGGACAATGTGTTTTTTTTATCTTCTGTTTTTATAGGCATGGCAATTTGGATCGCTTCCAAATGTTATTTTATTTGTCATTACGGAAATAACATGTTATCAAAAATATTATTTTTTTATTTTATTTTTTTTAAATATCTATGTATTTTTGAGAAACTAAGTTAATTAAAATGCGAAAAATAAGTTATTAAATTGAAAGAAATTTAAATATTTAATATTTCTTTCCAATCCATTAGCCTGGATATTTTATAACACAAAATCTTCAATTGACCAATGTGACTGTTTCTAAAGAATCAAGAAGTTCGATTGGATTGCTTAGTCTAATTTCCGGTAACCGAAAGTATTCATATCCACGTCCGTTTCTTACTCTCACAGCCACATTTCTCTGAGCGCATGAGCGATTTTAGGGCAAAACTCCCGCTTCTTCTTTGTAATAGCAAGGGAGAGAATTAAGAGAGACAAAACAGACCCTCTCTGGTACTCTCTGACTTAAGCAGGCTAGAGTGGGAGAACCTGTATGTATGTCAGTGAGAATCTACCTAAAGAGAAATATATATATCTATCTATCAGATTCAACCATACATCGCATCGTGTCATATCTCTACTCTCACCTTTTATTCTATAAAATCATTACAAGTCCAGTACAGTTTGTGTAAGCTTATAAGCTATATTATAACAGTGTCTTCATATCTCGTCTAATTAATCAAACTTAATTTCTCTCCTCATCAACTCCATTATATTTTTCGATAACACCCACAGATGCTGATGATCCCCAAGGTGGATCCTTGAATCCTTGGATAGTCCTCCACTCCATCCACACAATTATTTGTGGAAAGATAACTCTGTCTCCCCGTCTGTTGTTTGTTGGAAGAACTATTTCTGAAGTAGGTTCTATTAAATTAAACTTTCATAAATAGAAATACTCCAAGATTGCGTACTCTATCAGCAGTAGGTGGAAGGTGTTATTTAATTTAACACCAGGACAGAGAGGGACGAAATTAGGAGTTACCGAAATTATATTATGACTTACTGAAAAGGATTGAAACTAATGAACTATTTCTTATACTTTCAACACTTTTAGACAAACGATCCAAACTTACTTTTAAAAGGAAGCTTATACTAAATAAAACTTTACTACAACCAATATGGACTTACGAACTAGAGGTATGGGGCTCCACTAAGCATTCCAACGTTTTCCGTATCCAATCCTTACAGTCCAAAATCCTACGAAAAATTACCAATACTCCTTGTTTTTTTCTCCAATAAAACCTTACATTATAACCTATCCAATACATTTGTGCCCGACCTAATTAAATCCCGTTATCAAAGATTCCATAACTCCCCGTCCCAACGTCATAATCCTTTGGTTCAACAACTTGCTTGTCAAACCTTACCTGATGTCAAACTTGCTTACAAACAACTTGCTGTCAAAACCATCTCGACGCCTGAAGCGTCAGTGGCCCCGTGACCTTTTAAATTAACTTCAACGCCATGAAGTAATACCACTGGGTATTTTCTTCTCATGTAAATTATGTCATGAGACATGATTCATCACATTTGCTTATCTATTGTACAGTTGCAAATAAATTATTGAAAAAAAATTAAAAAATAAACAAATAAATTGAAATATTTCAATTCTTAGCGGAATTCAGTTGGTTTACTTTGAAAAAGGATATTCTTTCTTAAAAAGCTTAACAATATTTGACCAGACAGCTAACGCCAATGGTTAGCGTTGACAATAAATTCTGCACTCCTGAAAAATTATATAGCCTAACACTTTCCCTCCAAATTATCTACAAACCGCAAATACTTGCCGCATCTTTCATTCTGCAGGCCCTCCATTCCAGTATGGGGTACTTAAGTTCTTATACGATTAGATTACAAAGAGCCGTTCCGTGACAAGAGTTATAAAACAAGAATTCATCTTCACCAGCTAGAATTTTCACAATTCAATTAAGATAATTAGTTTTGTAGTAAGTATATAATATAGACCATCCACTACTGGTCTATTATCACCAATTTTTATGCAAACACATAGAAAAATTCCTATACCACAATAAGACTTTACCTAGGTTATACTCCCATATTATATGTAAACGAGAAGATGTGATAAATTGCACAAGCTATTCAGAAAATTCCCCAAAACTGACACCCATTAAGAAGAAAATGATATCAGTAACAATTATATGACTAACCTATTTGGTTTAGGGTTAAGAAATATGGGATTATAACCAGTCTTCCATTTTTTTCACAACGTATCCAATCATCATAATCCAAAATACTGTGCCGTAACCTTTCTCTAATGTCCCCAATTTCACCCTTCCACAATGATCTTAACGTTAAGCATCTTAAGCGCAAATGGCCTTAAGAAGACAATCGATGAACTTTTAGAAATATGTACAAAGCCATCTTGAAAAATAACTTTCATTCAACATTGAAATAAATATGGAACTAAATTTCTTTGTTTTGTTGCATTTCATTTGAAATATTACTTCCATATATGATAAACTTGTAGCTTATATTTCCTTTGAAGCTGAGACAGAATAAAAAAAAGTATCCTAGAAGAGTTCATTAACTGTTTCCAATATATTCTACTTTAATATTGTATTTTAAATAAAGCTACTCTTTTTTTTTTTGTGTGTGTGTGTACTTTTAGTGAATTGATCGATCTTCATCTAACTAGAAAGCTTTGAAAAGAAACATTCCGCAATAAACGAGAGATAAAGCCTATGGCAGAAATAATTTTGTCTACTATTATGGTCTGTTTCTCTAGTTTAAAGACTATTTTTTTTAAATAAATATTAAGTTAAAGTTTTAATAAATATTCTGTTGAAAATTTTTGTTTTATTCCCTTTTTTTTTTTTCCATAAAAGAGGAAGTATTTGCATGAAAGTCATATTTTCTCTAAATTGAGAATAATTTCAAGGTGGCTTCCCAAATAATTTTTCCATAATTTAGTCAAATATACTCGTATATATCATCAGAGATATTTTCCGTTATACACTGCTTCTTTTTGGGTCATCGACCGGTTTCGGGCGTTCGCACATCATCAGGATGTTTTTTTGCCACACAGTTTAATAACATAGATTTGCACAGAGCAAATACAGTTGATACATTGTATTCGGATTTTCATCTCGCAGAGAAATCACCAAGTTCGTGTAGAGAGTTCACTTCAACGAAATCAATTTTACACGAACTGGTGAATTTGCTCTGACGATGGATGAAAATACGAAACCGGTCAGAAATAAAACCAATATGCTTGATACACTGTGGTGTTATGTGCATGTGATATATGTGATAAGTGTATGTGAAGCACATATGATACACTATGTGGAGTGTATCAACTATATTTGCTCCGTGCAAGTCTATGTTATTTCACTGTTTGACAAAATCATCCTGATGATGGGCGAACGATCCTGAAACCGGTCGATAACTACAAAAAGAAGCAGACTATCGTGGAAAATATCTCTGATACTTTCCAGCTCTGCGGAACCAGCAACAACTATGTATATATTAAAAGAAATCCAAATTTAATTTGCAAATTTGTTTTGATGCTTCGAGAAGCGAGATGCAGGCAACATCTTTATTTTTTTCAAATGGGGAGGGTGTGGTTTTTATTTAAGAAATAGATTCCTGCATACACATGCTTTTTCCTGGACAAATTGTACCTTACGACCAAAGAAATACATCTCTAATGGTGGGGGGCCAGTTCGAGCAAGATCTGTAATTAATGAGGAGTAAAATTTATAATAAAATAGTACTTTTCTTCTTATTCAATCAAAAAAACCATTATAATATCATTTTGAAATTTCTTATAGGAATCATGTTTTCATTCATAACTTGTAAAATATCGCTCAAAGAAAAAAAACCATTTAAGTAAATTTTTCTTACAAAAAATAGAGGAAGCAGTAAGAGGAAGTAAAAAGTCATATTACTTTTATTCACACCAGTTTTTTTTTTTTTTTGTTGCACAGAATTAAATTTCTTTTATCGTAAATATAATCCATTATGCAATGGACAGTTTGATTAAACATTCTTTAAGAGAGACTAAAATTGCTAAGTATACACCAGACCTGTGGCAGTCACACACAATAAAATTTACATTTATTTAGAACAGTGATTCAGTAAACAAGCGTATTTATATACAACTACTCTGTTAATCCAGACTGGACATAAACTTGCAGAACTGTAGGACACTATAGGGTTTTCCAATCTCCATCATATAACTCTTTATGCCCCCAGCCCCATAGTACACGTTCCCTTCTACGTTTCCAAATCACATTCTCCATAATAGATCTTGAAATCTCTTATATAAGCGAAATTGCAAAGACACAATATAAGAAATTCCATTTGACCCTACTTTCCCATTCTAATCCCACTAGTCTGACTTGTTCCTTCCCGGCCTGTAACAGGTAATCCTTCCCAAATACTCAGGTGCTCAATAGATATATGGGACTAATGGAGGGACAGAGTTGCCTCTCTCTTTCTTCGTTTTATTTATTTATTACTGTTTTTTCTCTATGTATTGTATTACAGTGAATATCTATTTTCTTATAGTATAGCATCTTCAATTTGAATACAAAAACACCATATCTGATTCGTAAGATTAGTTTTAGAATCAGATATAACGTCTATGTGTCCAACATTAGTTATAATGTAGGAAAAATATAGAACATTTCATCAACAAAAAGTACAGGTCATTTTAATAATAGCGAATTAATAATTGTAAATTCTATTCTGATAATATAAGAAATTATGAGAAAAGTATAAAAATTAATAAATCTGGTGCAAACTAACAACTCATACGACTTTAACTGCAGTCAGTGTAATTATAAAATGGTTGAGGTTTATAGTATTATCTGAGTAGTTAGCATTCCAAGTTTTAAGGAAATTGTTTTAATCGTGTTAGAAAAAAAAAAAATCGAAATACTCAAGTACCTATTCTGTAAAGTTGCATTTCCAGATTTTCTTCAAATTTCAAATAATAATATTCTTTATTTTAGGTCCAATACATATTTACATAATAAATTAGATTGCCAGAAAAGGATCTATAACTCTGAGATTCAAAATAAAAGAGTAAGCAGGGCTATTCCAATATTAGGAAAAGGACGAACAAAAAACCTATTTCAAAAATAAGATTTTTTTTTTAATCTTTATTGATGCTGCAATAAGCGCGATAGCGCTATAAGTAACAATCATACAAAGAACATACATACAAAATGAGTGGAGAAGCTATCCAATGGTAACACTCCAAGACTATACAAAATCATTATTCACTCTCTTCACTTGAGAAGAGATCACGAGGCCATTGTCTTTTAAGACGTCCAGGGGGGTTATTAGGAAGTGTTCGGGAAGATAGGTGTTGAATTAAAGGGTTTGTGTGAGTCTGCAGGTTGTTAGGGAATTTCCTGTGGATGGGTTTGGGCGACTTGAGCAATGAACGGTATATTAAGATCAGTATGTGTGGTTCGGTTGGAGACGTAAAAAGGAGCGTTTACAAAGTTACGGAGGATTCTGGATTGTAGGGATTAGAGTCTTTGGAGATTTGAGTGTTTGGTTGAACCCCATAAGATATAAGATTAAAGATATAAGATATAAGTTAAAGATTAAAGATTATTAAAGAATTATTTATTATTAAAGAATTATTACTAAAGAATTATAAAAGATTATTAAAGATTAAGATTAAAGATTAGATAAGATATAAGATTAAAGATTAAGATATAAGAAAAATAAGATTAAAAGAGAATTTTAGATAAAAACTTAGCTACTTAAGATATACTTAATTCTTTTATGTTTGTAATGAATATTTACATTATACACACCTATATTTTTAATTAAATCATTGTTACTTATTTCTGAATTTAAGAAAAATCTTTCTGCGCTTGTTTTATGACATCCTTAATGAATGGTAAACCAGTCTGTTCGTGGAGGGAACTAATCGGCGTGTACCTAGGAGAATCTCTGTAGTGAATCTCAAAAACTTATTTTGGATTCTCTGAAATTTTAGCATATTGGTTGGACATAATATAAGGTTCCACGCTGCAGCCGGCATAACTTAAGACAGGTCTCACTATTACTATGTATAATAAGATTTTATTATTTGTATAATTCAGCATGGAATGTCTATTTAAAATTGGGAAAAGTGAGACTATTAATCCTTTACATTTTTTATAACAAATGGTATTCACATGCTGAGTAAATGTTAAAGATTTGTGTCCATCACCAAACCGAGATACTTTACTTTTGTGGACCAGTCTATACAGAGTGATCACTAATTTTCAATATATGTTGTAATATCGGCCTCCTTTTGGTGAATAAAATACTTTGAATTTTATTCTCGTTTACTTTTATTTTCCAACGATGGAAATATTTATATATTCTATTAACATTTTTGGTTTAGTCTATTTATTATTGTGTCTACCCGCCAAGTCAAATTTGAAGCACAAATAGCAGTATCAGTCAGTAACGAAAGGCTAATGTCCTCTTTTAGCGGAATATCGTTTATAAAAATCGCGAACAAGCTTCAAATTTGAAATTTTATTAATTCATCTAATATATATATATACTCGTATATTATTATTTGCTTTAGAGGAAAGCATAACGCTACTGTTCCTTCAAAAAAAACCTCTATAAATGAATTTTCTCCGGTAAATATTTGATATAAAAGTGATAGGTAATTATTTATTGTAAAGTTTAAAGCAACTCATTAGAGCAGTTTTCGAGAAAATCGCGACAAATTTTGAAAAAATTACACTTCTGATTTTGATGGGTTTTGTCCGAAACCTTCATGTTAGATGCGGTAAATAATACCTAATGGAATAGCAAGTTAAAGTTCCAGGCAAAATCTGCAGGTAAAAATGTAATCATGCTTTATGTGTGGGTCATATTTAAATAAAATTCGTATCTCAGAAAGTGTCCAAAGTGGATAAGAAATAGAGTGATGGCGGCTAATAGATGCTACTTCTGACTAAATTGCCATATAAAAAGCCGTCTTGTTTCTAGATAGAAATACAAAGACCTTGTTGTACAAAACATTGATCCACACAGTGCTCATCTATGGGTCTGAAACATGGACAATGTCCAAGAGTGACGAGAGAGAGGATCCTTTCGACATTCGAAGGAAGAATTTTAAGAAGGATTTTCAGACCAGTTAAGGAGGCCCAAAGCTGGAGAAGAAGAACCAATATGGAGATATTGAACATGTATGGCGAGCCAGATGTAGTTAAAATAATTAGCCTCACTAGGCTGCGATGGGCAGAGCATGTTGCAAGGATGGCTGAATATGAGGTACCTAGAAAGAAAGATCTTGGAAGAAAGGACTTGACCGCACGAGAAGAATGGGCAGACCCCCAAACTGAGATGGGTTGATGGTATAGGAGAGGATTTCAGTGTTCTGTTGAATGTGCGGAATTGGAAAGCTGCAGCAACTCTGACAGAGATGACCGGCGGAGGAGAATAGAGGAGGCTAAGGCTCAATATTGGGCTGCAAAGCAAACAAAGAAGAAGAAGACAAAGTATCTCTGAAACGTCAGCTTGTAAATATTGCACGTAAATACTGCACGTATTGTAAATATGGCACAGGTGGTTTCTACGTATGTAGAAACCATTAGATAATGATTTCCTCCCCACCATCAGTCAGCCAGGAATAATTTGTTTGATGCATTGTATAAGGAATTAAAAAAAAAACTCTGCAACTGGAGAAATATTTTCAGTATTTATAGACAATCCATCAGTAATAGATAGATTCTATTAAATATATAGAATTTAGGAAGTATAGGGGACAGTTATTTAGTTAATTGAAAAAAAGAAAAAGTAATGGCTGTAAAACTAAAGGTAATGCCAAAAAAAAATAAAAATAAAACAAAATAATTCTAGCGATTTTTCGTTTTTGAAACATACAAACAAACACACACACGCCCGTGCGCAGACCTTGACGCTAAAAATATTTACCCACGTTACAAAATATATTTCCGGTGGAAACGAGTTGTAAAAATTTGACACGATTACAATACTTCCTCTTACTAAGAGTGAGAGAGAAAAAAATTACCTCTTTTTTTTCATGTCAGAATATATTTCTGCCAGTTTTAGACAGATGAAATTGTTTTTAGACACAATGTAAGTTGAAGGATGATTTTATACATAGATATATATAATAGTATTTTTTGTTTATTCCATATCCTTTACCATTTTTTTTTTTCTGACAAGAGTAACATTTTAATAAACAATTAGTGAAATTGTTTGTTTACCAATAAAGTTGAAATTATTATTTTTCATAGTATGCGAGGTGTTAATAACAAAATTTTGAAGTCTAGTTCCATTGAATTTTTCTCGCCTGAATAATTCGTAACCATAACGATTTTAATTTAAATTTTGAGTTTTTAATTAATTAATTAATTATTATTACTAATAATTACTAATAATTAGTACTTTTTTTTTATTTTTTATTTTTTTTTATGAGCAATGAACCTCTCGGTTATTATGCTCTATAATATTATAGTTGCACAGGCATTTTCCATTCATCATACTTCGCACGAGTTCCGGAGTAGCAATCTCACAATGAAGATGTTTTTAAGGAATGGACTTCAGAATTTGGCATGGATTTGAGGCCAAAAACTTCCCACCTCTGTCTAGCTTTAGCTGGCTCACAAAATATTCAGTTATACAATTCACATTCACACTCATTCACGATTCACGGACTCGCCAATAAATACACACACTCAACTAGCATTCACTCCTTTCACTCACCTACAGCACACAAATAAAATGCCCTAATCTAAGTTGGGATAGAGTACTCTATATTCCTCTAATCCCTTGATCTTAAACCTAAAGTTAAAACCACTGTTTATATAGTTTATTTACATTATATTTACATTAGCGTCATATCTTGTCATAGACATCTATATCCTTCAAAAATTGAATCACCCGGTCAACATTAATTGGATCATTTTTTAATGTTTCGCCTAAACTGCAAGAAATTTTATTCAGCCGCCTATGTACATCGTACTTTGGACATTCAGTAATAATATGCTGGACCGATAGTGGGACTTTACATAAGGTGCATGATGTGATTAGGCCACCACACATCAGGTAAGCATGAGTCAATCGCGTATGACCTATTCTGAGACATGCAACTACTACCTCCTCCCTCCGCTCGGATCTAGAGGAAGAATCCCAGGCCTGTATCGTGTCTTTGATAGATCTTAATTTATTATTTGAGACTGCCCTCCATTCTCGTTGCCAGCTTTGGGATACTTGTCCCTTTATCATGTGGATTATATCAGTAGGCATGCTTCTCTCAACTGTAACATCCATGTTGGCTGCTTCTTTTGCTGCTGCATCGGCAGCAACATTTCCGCCTATACCAGAATGGCCTGGTACCCAAATAAATGATACGTTAATGCCATCAGTTTTTAGATTATATATTAATGTATGGATGTCTTGAATGACCGGATGTTGTGAATAAATATGTTTCAAGGATAAGAGAGAGCTAATAGAATCGGAGCATACAGCTACATCACCCTGAGTCCCTCCCAGAGTACTCAGTGCCATGTAGATCGCATACAACTCTGCGATATAGATACCACTTGTCAAAGGCAGGCCAAATTTATATTTCCTACCCTGTACGATTACTGCGGCACCACAGCCTTGAGGAGTTTTGGATCCATCTGTGTAGAGCACTTAACTTAATTTTCCTCTATTCAATAGTTCTAAAAAATATTGTTTGTATTCTATGTCAGAAGTTTTGTTTTTGGGGTGTTTCATCAATGTTTGGTTAATTAGTACTGGAGGTGTTAACCACGGTGCTGTTGCTTGCTGCTGGTGCCTAAATAATGGAGGTATAACTAGTCCATATTCGGATGCAAGGTTATGGCTCCTTATTCCAAAGGGTTTGGTTGCTCGCACGGATCTCCTATATTTCTCTGTTAATTGAGTGCGGCTTACTATTTTGTAGCAAGGACTTAGCGGTTTGCTATTTAATTTTACAAAGAAACTAAGTGTTAATAATTTTCTTCTATATGATAATGGTAATTCTCCCGCTTCTGCATATAGGCTTAGCACAGGGCTACTCTTGAAGGCGCCTAAAGATATTCTAATGCCTAGATTATGAACAGTATCCAACTGTTTCAAGGCTGTTTCTCGTGCAGAAGTATATATAAAGCTGCAATAATCAATTTTCGATCTTATTATTGAGCGATACATCTTCAGAAGTGTCTCTCTATCAGCGCCCCATTTGGTGCCTGCAGTTATTTTCATTAAATTAATTGCCTTAAGTCCACGATCTCTAATATCCCGGATGTGAGGAATCCAAGAGAGTTTACTATCAAATATTAGTCCTAGATATCGTGTAGCACTTACTGTTGTTATTATAGTCCCGTTTAGATATAAAGAGGGGACCGGTTGTTGGCGTCTTTGTCTTGAGAAAACTGTACACTTTGTTTTCTCTGGGGAGAATCTTAAACCATTTTGTACTGACCATTCTTTAAGGTTGTCTAGCGTACGTTGCAGTATATGTTGTCCTTGCAAGACATTATCTACTGTGATGTAGACTACAAAATCATCTGCAAAGAGGGCCGATCTTACAGGGAGGGGAACATATCGAGTGATACTGTCAATGGCAATTTTAAAGAGTAACACGCTTAAAATACTTCCTTGAGGGAGACCATTTGGCTGAGTGTGAATATCAGAATATTTTGTTCCAACCCGTACCCGAAATTTTCGATCATTGAGGAAATTTTTGACAAACATAAACAAATGGCCGTTAATTCCCCAAATATTTAATGCGTCTAGCACTTTCCTCCGCCAGACCATATCGTAGGCGTTCATAATATCGAAAAAAATAGCGATAACTATTTTTTTTTTCAAGAAGGCATCCTGAATCGTTTGTTCCAATATTACAAGGGGTTCTGCAGTGGAGCAACCTTGCCTGAAACCAAACTGGTAAGGGGATAATAGGTTTCTAGATTCTATGAAGTAGTTTAGTCTGTTACTCACTATTCGCTCCATAACCTTACAAATACAATTTGTAAGTGAAATGGGTCGGTAGCTTTTTGGGGATTTTTTTTCTTTTCCTTCCTTGTAGATGGGAATTACGGTTGCTATTTTCCAGAAGGAAGGAAAGGAATTTGATACTAATATATAATTATAAAAGGATAGTAATGTTTGTTTCGAAACAGCATTTAGATTTTTTAAGAATATATAAGGTATGTTGTCCGGTCCGGGGGATGAGTTCTTACAGTTTCCTAGTGCTGATTCCAGTTCTGCTGCAGTGAAGGGTAAGTTTAAAAATACTTCATTGACTTCAGTTTGTGGAGTGATTTCATTTCTTTCTTTTCTTTTTTTAATTTCTATGAAGGCCGCTTCATATGCTTCATCGGATGTATATTCGGATATATAAGAAGCTAGACATTCGGCAATTTCCATCGGCTGCGTGAACCTCTGTCCATCTTTCTCTAAACCAGAGATTAAACTTATTCTACCTCGGCCAGTGATACGTCTAATTTTATTCCAAATATCGGCTTGTGGTGTGTTTCTATTTAGGGATGATACATAACTTTCCCACGTTAGTTTTTTTTGCATCTTTATAATTTTCCTTGCTTCAGCATTCCTTTTCTTGTAATCAATGTAGTTCTCTCTCGTACAATGCCTTTTAAATCTTCTTATGGCTCTGCGGCGCTTCCTGACTGCTTCCTGACATGTATCTGACCACCAAGGTACTGTCACTCTGTGCGGTAATTCTTTTGATAACGGAATCGTCGCTTTTGCTGCCTGTAAAATTTTTGAGTTTATAATATTAACCATTTCTTCACAGTTTCCTTGTAATTCTTGTTCAGTTAGTGTGGACAAGATTGCATATTGCGTCCAGTCAGCTGCTTTAATGCGCCATCTCTTTGGCCTTTCTTGGGGTTGGATGCTATTTTCTATGTTGATGCAAATAGGGAAATGTTCGCTTCCATATGTATCACTTAGTACCTCCCATTGCAATCTTGTGGCAAGAGGTATGGATGATATACTTAAATCTATTGCCGATGTTGTTCCGAATGACGAAGATATAAAAGTTTTGTTGCCGTCATTTAGGATAATAAAGTCTTGCTCTTCGAAAACACTTAATGTATCCCTTCCCCTGCTGTCTATATCTTCTGACCCCCAAGCTGTATGGTGAGCATTAAAATCACCTAGCACTAGGGAAGTGCCTCGTATTTCTGTTAGGAATGATGTAAATTCCCTTACATTAATTCTCTGGAGAGGTGGAATATAAATAGAACAAACTGTAATTTGGAGAGGTAAGCATACCTTTACAATCACAGCTTGGAAATTAGAATTAACATATACCTCTTCACATATAATGTCTTCACGCACAAGAATCGCCACTCCACCACAAGCGCGTTGACCTTGTGAAAAATCTTTTCTGTAACAATTGTAGTGAGGTATTAGAATTGCCTTATCTGGCTTGAAGTGTGTCTCCTGCAAACATACTAGTAATGGAGACGTATCAGCGATCAACTTCCTTAATTCTTCTCTATGTGTTTGATAGCCATTCATATTCCACTGTAAGATTTTCATTAAAATGTATTAGAGATTAAGAACTTTTGTCAACACTAGGTTATTGAGTCGTTCTTTTTTTTGGTGTCTTTTGACTGTTCTGATTTATTTCTTAAAGATAAGGTTCTCTCAGAAACCCTTATCGTTTTGGACGTACTCTGTGACTGCGACGAAGTTGAGGAGGCAGACAGAGGACGTCTAGAACCTCTACGAGAACCGTTGAAACTAAGATTTCCTACCATAGGATTGTTAATCGTAGGAATATGACTTTCTGCTTCATTTGTAATCTGGACATCATAGGATTCACTTTCCTCCTGTCCTATTTCACGAATAGAGGATTTTATTTTATCTTTGTCCAATCTTCTTACAATGATTTGGTTTGCAGCTAAATTCTCCATTTTATTTTCATTTTCATTTTTCGAAGTTTTTGGTAAAACTGACCTTCCAGCTACTGGTTTTAGAGATGTTGTAATCTCTTGCGACATGTTGTTAATTTTTTCTAACTTTTCAATTCTTTCCATTAGCAATTCCACTCCTGTTAGTAACTTTTGAAGTACTGTCTCTAGGGCCTGATTTCGTTCAATTCCTGCCCTGGTGGCTCCTGCATAAGAAACTTCATTTGAGCGGGGTAACATCCTTCTCTTTGCTTGTATGTATGTCAATTTTTCTTTTGTCATTAATTCTCTTATTTTTCTTTCATCTTTGTAAACTCTACATTCTCGAGACCAGGCAGCATGATTTTCTGCACAGTTTATACATTTAACTGGGGAACTGCAATCGCTGTCATGTCGCATTTGACCACATAAACCACAAATAGGAAACCCGCTGTTACAATTTGCAGACGTATGAGCATATTTCAAGCATTTGAAACAACGTAGGGGATTGGGGATGTAGTGACGCACTCCCAACACGAGGTACCCTAACTTTACTTTCTTAGGGAGTACAGGAATATCAAATGTGGGGATCACTGCAGGAGTCAGTGTCTCCTCACCATTCTTCTTTGACTTCATTCTTTTCACTTCAATTACCCCCTGAGAGGCTAGTTCTTCTTGAATTTCTTGTTCTTCACAATACAGGAGTTCATAAGAACTTATCACGCCTTTTGAAACATTCAAACCTCTATGAGGCTCTACTACAACATTTTCATTGCAGAAGCTAGACAGTTTTAAAAGTTTGTCAAAATGGTCTTTTGATATTACCTTTATCAGTATGGTTCCATTTTTTAATTTCTTTATTTCTGATCCTGGAACTAGCATATTCATTTCTTTATACAATTTTATTGGATTAGCTTTTTTGAAAGATTTATCCTCATCTACCATTTTCATAATAATGAATTTCTCTTCATGATTAACATTGCCTGATGAATATTTTGGTTGTATATAATCATCCATAATAAAAAAAAGGGATTCATCCTCCAAGTGGTCCAGCCTCCTCGGACTCTCAAATGGACCCTGATAGTAGCCAGCACGACTCGAGAGCGTGTTGGGGTACCAGGGTAGACCATCGTAGAAGACATAGTCCGGCATCCACAGCTGACTCTATCCATACAAATTTTGCATGGGAGAGCCCCCGCGAAAGCCATCCTCACCCACGGGACTCACGCAGAGCATGATCGTCCCAAGCCGCTTGATCAGACTAGGGTTATTATCTGAACACCCCTCTAGGCGAAGCAAGGACCAAAGACGAGTGTTGGCCTTTGAAGCCCGCAGGTCTTCATCAGCCTCAGCGTCCAGGACTCCCCTTTCCGCCGACATGGGTCGCCGCAAACGGCAAACTTGCGGGAGAGAGTTTACCTCCTCTCTCGTAAGGTCCCTAGTGTTTATGTGGTGGTGTGCTAGTGTATGTGTGTGTGTGTGTGTGTGTGTGTGTGTATGTGAAAGTGTGGAACTAGGACCCGTGGGGGCGTCACTCCCCAGGAAGCAGCTAGTCTGCTCCCCCCTGCGGGCAATAATTAGTACTAATTATTACTAATTAGTAATAATCAATTTGTGGCATATCTCTCAGGAAAAGTACAACAATCATCTGAAGAAGAATAAGAATGGAAATTATCTAGATGCAAAATTATTTAGATAAAAAAAATTAAATAAATAAAAACCCCCAACATAAATTAGAAGAAGATAAGTTGTTATTCGCTTTTATAAAGAGAAGTTTAAGGATCAGTTCGGGGTCAGGGAGTACAAGGTGCATGGCTTGTGGTTTGGTGCCAGAGGTGTGGTGCCTAAGACAACCTTGGACTTTTTCGACAAGGTAAATATTAGCCTTAAAGCCATAGCTCCTTTAGTGGAGAGTATTTTAGTTGACTACCTGGGAATTATTTCCCAGCCTATTTATAGATAAACTTAATGTATATATTTTAGACTTAGATGCACTTTATGTCATCTATACATATTAGTTTTTTATTTATTTAAGATTGGACATTAGGACATCCTTATATTTTAACTTTTTATGACTAGGTATCATCGCTTTTTGCTATGCCTACGGATTGATGAGTACGCTGTGTGTTGGAGCACCTCAATTTAAATGAGCAGCCCCACTTGATTTTGATTAAGTGTTCTTTCTTTTTTCTTTTAATACTGATTTCGACCAAGTATAAAAATCAATCAAATCCACTCAGATTCAAATCTGATATTATCAAAGATAGTGAGCAAGCACACATGGTTTTTCTCATACTGCAAGATTAGAATTTTTATTTCGCACATTTTCATTAAACGCAATTTTTAATGAAAATGATTAGTTGGGCTTACTAGATGCTGTAATTATACTTGCTTAAGTGATTATTTTTTTGCATAGATTTATCCTTTATCACAATATTTTCGCAAATCTTGTAATGGCAATTTAAATATAATCCTAACTCAAATTCTTCCAGAAAGAATATTGTAAATAAAAATGATAGGTAAAATGTATTTGTGTAGTTAGCAATCCAAGTTTCGAGAAAACTCTAAACAAACTCAGCAAACTGTCTGTAAAGTCGTACTTCCGGATAATCCAGTTTTCTATAAATTTGTAATAGTAGCGATGTTTTTAATGTATTTGGTTGTTATTTTTTTATATATAATTTCAAGGCGATCATGTATGGTCATTGGCGCCCGGAGCCTTCTCAATGCACTGCCGGCCTCCGGACAATGTTTTCTCATTACAGACAACACTGTCCATCACCGGACAGTGAGCTGTAAAGGCGCTCTTAAGAAGAAAAAAAATCTAAGGGTAGCACAGCTGGAATCGAACCCGGGAACCTCCGCGTGCTAGTCCATTACGCTAACCACTTAGCTATTCCCTTCTTTCTATTTTATTGTTTTTATTATTATAGATGATAGAACCATATATTACACAAGTTTTGGCATTATATACTGCTATGCCCTAAAATAATGATATATTATGTCTATATAATTTTGTATCTATATATATATAGGTATTTATTTTATTATATATAATTATTATTATCATTATTCTTATTATTATATGTATTCAGAAGATGTGTATAAACAAAGGTTTAGAATTTATTAAATCCAATACAGTTTTATTAGTATCATTTTATTTATTTCTTATTATTGTAATGTGAAACTATAAATTTATAATTAATTAAAGGCATGTTGCCTTATTTATATATAATTATCTTATCATTAATATTACTATTACTTTCTTTTATACAAACATAGTAAACTTAAATATCAAAATATTTCTCTCATTTTCATGTAATTTACTCATTTTTATGTAATAAGAAGTTTGTATTTTTTTTTTAATTTTACATGTACCTCCTTGCAACAGGAAATTTCCTTAGAGTAATAAATCATTTCATTCATTTCATACTGCTGTAACTTTACAGGAAAACTTGAAAGAGTCCTAAGAACCATAAAAAATCAATTATCATGGAAAATAAATTTTTCTAATCAGAAGTAAATATTTGTCTTATCAGCAAACAAAGTTTAAATTAAAAAAAAAAAAAAAAAAATCTGGTGTGAAACACTCACACGACTTTCCCATACTGCGTAATAACAAATTTTTTTCACACTTACAATTCTTATTAGTGTTTAAAACCGTCGGCATTTTTATGGAGAAATCACAAAAAAAAACTGAAAAAACTGAAAAACCTGTTCAGTAAAGTCGCACTTCCGGTCATCAGATTTTCTTCAAACTTGGAATTTCAACAACATAGTTTTTCCTAATTAATGTTATTTATAGGACAGAATTGTACAATAAACTGAAATAGCACTTTAGAGAAAATCGTAACCCCACCCCTCCACCAAAAGTGCCCTCAAATGAATTTTCTCGGAGAAATTTTTCAAATAAAAATTGTAGCTGTTTGTACGTTAGTCAATATTAAACGATAAAAAAAAAAAAAAAAATCGTTTAGAGCCATTTTTGAGAAAAATGCATTAAACTAAAAATTACGTGGATCAGTAAAGCTCACTTTAAGGTGATTCGATTTTCTTCACACAAGGGATTTCGACAACATATTTAACTTTAATAAAAATTATTTCGTTGATAGAATTGTGTAATAAACTGAAATAGTACTTTAGAAAAATCGTAGACCCCCCCCCCCAAAGTACCCTTAGATGAATTTTTCCGAAAAAAATCTTCCAAATGAAAGTTGTAGCTGTTTGTATTATGTAGTTAATATATTATCAAGTCCAAAGAAAATCGTTGGAGCCATTTTCTAGAAAATCATAAAAAATTGAAAAAAAAGAAGTAAAATGTTACTTCCGTTTGATGGATTTTGTCCGAAATCTTTGTGCGTCTTTATTGTTTATTTGCGATTTTTTCGAAAATGGTTACAACTATGTTCTTAAATTTATGTACTCACATAAATACCAATCACACTAATTATAGGTCTTGTATACAGACTGCTCTAAAATTCCGACTGGATTCGGAGCTGGGGGGGTCTATGGAGCCAGGCCCAAAGTTAAGATTAAGGCCAGCCTAGTGAAGGACGCCACGGTTTTTCAGCCGAAGTTGTGGCGTTACAACTCTGCGCTAAGGAGATTATAAGGCAAGGGTTAGAAGGTAGAGGAGTGGCCATATATTCCGACAGTCAGGCAGCCTTGAAGGCGCATTCCTTAAGACTGGTGTGGTATTGCCTCTGTGCCCTAACCAAGGCGGTTGCTTGGAAGAAGCTGACACTTGCCTGCGATGATTGTACGAGGCATGTCCAGAAAGTAAGTGTACTGAGGCTCTCACGGCCGGAGGGATTTTGTTTTCGACCTGTTGGCCACACTGTCGTGTAGCCTGATTCCTCCCTTCCGCAACGAGACCGGTTCGATGTCAGTACGTTGAGAACTGTCGACACGACAATACGTTTCGTGAAAAATGTCAATCCAATCTCCCGCCAAGTTGAATCGAGTGGAGGCCGGGCAAGAGTTTTTGAGACGCTACAAACTCCATGGAGATGAATTTCTCCGCTCCATCATCATTACTGGAGATGAAACTTGGGTTGCACACTACACACCTGAAACCAAAAGGCAGTCTCAACAGTGGCGTCACACCTCTTCACCCTCCGCCAAAAAGTTCAAAACCACAATTTCAGCCAAGAAAATCATGGCATCCGTGTTTTGGGACTGTCAAGGCATAATTTAATTGAATATATGCCTCAAGGGGAGACCATCAACTCTGCAAGATACTGTGAGACCCTAAAAAAATTGCGGAGGGCGATTCAGAACAAAAGGAGAGGCATGCTGACAAAGGGAGTCTGCCTGCTGCACGGCAATGCCAGACCACACACGGCCAACGCCACGAAGGAACTGCTTGCCTCGTGCATTCCGCGCATTCCCCTGACCTAGCACCTTCAGATTACTATCTCTTTACCTCCCTAAAGAGAAAAAGGTTTTCAAACCGACGAGGAGGTGAAGGGGAGGTGGAGAAGTGGACGAAGGGGTCGGCGGGAAACTACTTCGAGGAAGGCATCAAAAAATTAATACCCCGGTTCACAACCTGCCTTGAGAGGAATGGTGACTATGTCGAAAAATAGGTTACATATGTAGTAATGTAACCAGGTAATTTTTTTGTTCAAATAAAAATTTTTGTAACCTACAAAAATTC
>JAAEAF010007128.1:25809-52650 GCA_011037195.1 Triatoma infestans
AAATAATAATAATAATAAAATGAAATATAAAATAAATAAATAAATAAATAAAAAGATTATTAAAGGAAAAAAATTAAATGTGTATATTTATGTATAAAAAAAAATATAAAAAAAAAAAAATGATAATAACAATAAAAATAAAATAATAAACAAATAAAAAAGAGTAGTTAATATTGTATCTATAATAGCTACTGTTTTAAATCAAATTAATTAATGTGAATTTCCTTCATTAATTTGTGTTGTCGTATATAAGCACTTTAATATTTCGTACTATTTTTACATAAGTGTAAATAATTCTAAATGTTTTCATGTAACAGCCATGTTCACAATATGTAATTTTGTCCGCATAAATATTTATTTTAGTTTAAATGTAAGCTATAATGTGCATTTTATACATATAATAATATTTTGTAAATTTCATGTAGTGCTCAAATGAGCGGAGCATGATGGTAATAAAGATATATAAAAAAAACAAAAAAAAAAACGCACACACATATACATACACAAACCAAAATATGACCATTTCCAAAAAAAACACTTTTTTTGGATTTAAGGGACCTTAAAACGTGTATTTCCGATGAAAACTGAATTTTGAAAATCTGCCACGATCGCAATACTTCCTCTAACAGTAATTAGAGGAAGTAAAAAATTGCGAAAAACTGAAAAGAAACATTAATTAAAGTTACACTTCCGGTTGAGGATTTTGACCGATACATTTATGACACACTCACAAACACACATATATATTATATTTCCGGTGAACTCAATTTTAAAATTTATAACACGATTGCGATACTTCCGCTTACTACTAGTGTAAAAAAAGTAAAAAATTTGGCATAAACTATTCGCACGATATTCTCTTATTAATCGCAATTATCGACAAATTTTCTTGAAACTGAGAATTTTCTCCAGTATTTTACCTTTATAATTATTAAATATTTATTCATGTAATAATGTAGAAACATAAATATAGAATAGAAAGAGTGTCAATAGAGATGAACGAATATAAATTAATATTATGTACACGCTAAAAACCTTGAAATAGACGTTTTGAGGCCTCCAGGAGGACGAAAATGTTTCTACCGAATATTTTATACATTCAGGGTATCTCATGATACGAAGACCATAAATAATTTCTAACTGAAGTACTAAACAGTTTTGCTATTGATTTACTAAGTTGTTTATAATGGAGTTGATGAGGAGAGAAATTGGGATTGATTAATTAGAAGAGATATGAAGACACTGTTATATATCGCTATAAGCTTACACAAACTGCACTGGACTTGTAATGATTTTTATAAAATAAAATTGTGGGAGTAGAGATATGACACGATGTGATATCTATGGTTGAATCTGATAGATTGATAGATGTCTAGATCTCTTACTGGCTTATATACAGGTTCTCCACTCTAGCCTGGTTACGTGAGAGAGTACCAGAGAGAGTCCGTTTTCTCTTAGTCGGGCTTGGCTTTCTCTCTTGCTGTTACATGTTAAATAAAATAACTTAAAAATGTATTTTTCAATTGAAGAAAACGCCGGTATTCATTGGATTTTTGTAATGGAAATGAATGGTGGACAGTTGTCAGAATATCAGAGGCAATTTTCTAATCGCCGAGTACACCAGTTCGCCGTGTATTCCGATAGAGTTCACCAGTCTTTAAGAGAAATAGGATCGTTTTCTAAAGCTATTGCTAAACGTGACTGAGATGATGTTGATCAAGATGAAGCCATATTAGAGAGTTATTGAACGCAGTCCATCTGCTAGTGTTACATCATAGACCCAGCTATTTTAGATAACTCTTATGCAGGGTTAGATTTTGTATTGCAGCTGGTGGAGATAATTTAGTAAACATAAACATGTTAAATAAAGTACATGTTTTTAAAAATAATTTTGTTTTTTTATTAATTGCAGCTGTTAACCTTTCAATGACTATAATTAATTTAGGAAGAATTTTCGGACTGTGTTTTATTAGACATTTTTTTATTCAAATTGACTTGGAATAATATGTTTCTAAGCTGTGGAACTGAGTAATGGGACATCATATAATACAAAATATATAATTGTGTTTTGTGTTTGAGTGGGGGGAGGATTTTCAACAATATATCTCAAAAATGAATAATCGCAGAAAGTTCAGAGTTGATTTTTTCATTTTTATTTACCATAATCGCATTTGACAAATTTGTGATTCAGATGCATCAACTGGAAGATGGGCCAGCCCAGTGGAGGGAGGGGGCTTGGATAGCGTGGAGTTTGGTTCCTTCCCACAGATGAAATAATATTCTATCGGAAGTGCGAATTTAAGGGTGCGGTTTTTTCGTGATTTTTTGAAAATGGCTACAGTTTGAGAATGGCAGCTTCTGTTTCCTTTAAACTTAGTGTATTATCTACGCACCAATAAGTACCGATCACACTAATTTGAAGCATTTTTCAGGGAAATGATTTTTTGAGCGTCAACATTTTATGGAGTTTTGGCTTTCCTATAAAGTGTCACTTCAAAGTTCAATGTTCAATGACCTTTATATATAAATCAAGTTTTATTTATAATAATGTGAAGTTCTATCATCCATATAATCATATTAAGGTACATTAAGAAACATTGTTAGAATTTCATATTTAAAGGAAATCTTGTTAATCGAACATGTATGTGGGGGCTTTAGAGAATTTGGTTTTTCGAGAGTTTGTGAAAATTTCTCCAAAAACGGCTTTAATGATTTTCTTAAAATTTGGTATGATCCATTTGGTGCAAACGATCAATTTTGTTTTCAGGAATAATTTGATGCAGCCTGTGGACGGTGCCTGTTGCAGCCTAGGTACGCCAAAATATTTTATAACAATCCATTACAACAAGCAGTGCTAGATTTCCAAATTTTAAGAAAATCAGTTAACCGGAATTGTATTTTTACAGATTATGTTTTGAGTAGGTCTTTTAGCATTACAGTTTTTTTTTTTGTGGTGGACGGGGCATTAACCTTCAACCTGGAGGACGAGAGGTTTGATTTTGGTGTTTCCCTCCCCTAGACAAGTTGCCTTCACTTCGGCTAAGAGGCTTGTCTTCCCTTCGGAATAATAAGAATAGTATACTGAAATTATAAGGACTAAGATGAAAAGGAGGGATTAATAAATTGGATAATTAAAAATTAATCCGCACAGTGGTCGGTCATCTACGGATCTGAAACATGGACAATTTCCAAGAGTGACGCGAGGATCCTTTCGAAATTCGAAGGAAGAATTTTAAGAAGGATTTTCAGACCAGTTAGGGAGACCCAAAGCTGAGAAGAAGAACCAATATGGAGATATTGAACATGTATGGCGAGACAGATGTAGTTAAAATAATTAGGCTCACTAGGCTGTGATGGGCTGGGCATTTGCAAGGATGGCAAAATATGGGGTGTCTAGAAAAAAAGGTCTTGAAAGAAAGAATTGACCTTACGAGAAGAGTGGGCATACCCAAAGTGAGATGGATTGATGATATAGGAAAGGATTCCAGAGTTCTGTTGAATATGCGAAATTGGAACGCTGCAGCGACTGATAGAGATGACTGGCGGAGGCGAATAGAGGAGGCTAAGGCTCAATAGTGGGCTGCAAAGCTAACAAAGAAGAAGAAACTTCGGCTTGTAAATATTGCACGTAAATACTGCGCGTATTGTAAAGTACTGAAACGTATGTAGAAACCATTGGATAATGATTTGCTCCCCACCATCAGTCAGCCAGGAATAATTTGTTTGATGCATTGTATAAGGAATTAAAAAAAAACTTATCTGTTGAGGTCAATGGGGACAGTTGTCCTTTTAGACCTACCTTTTACGACAAGCGGTGAATTCTGTGGCGCTATTCTAAAGCCTGTAACCACAGGGGCACGAATGGCAGAATTTTAGGAATAAAGGAAAACCTCCTCCAGGCAATAGAGAAGCACAGGCTCCAATGGTTTGGCCACGTAAAAAGAATGGAAAATGGAAGATTGCCGAAAGAGGTTTTACAATTGGAGATAAAACGGAACAGAAAAAGGGGAAGAAAATGGATGGATTGGGTCAGCGAGAGCATAGCTGGATATGGATTGATAGAAGAAGACGCCTTGGATCTCGAAAAGAAGAAAAAGGCAATATGGTGCGATACAGAAATGCTCTGATGAAGCCGATTAGGGTTTGATAACCACTTTTAGTGGAAAAATCCCCCTCCCAAAAAAAAAGGTTTTGAGTTTTTGTGGATTTTTTCGAAAACGACATAACAATTTCCTGTAAACTTGGAATGATAATTGCGCTAATATTAACCTATCTACATTAAAAAAATTGCTTTATTTATTTTTTTTTTTTATTTTATTTACAAATTAAACCATGGGCCAGCTCACTTAGAGCTTCACACATACGGATTACAATAATATAAATGCAAATTAAAGATCTTGATATAGTCGGGGTTTTAATCCTTCTAGAAGGTGTAGGCTTGCCTATGTGATAGTGTGCTGCTGAAGTATAGTGTGCGAAGGGTTAGGAAGAAAGTGTCTGTTAATTTAGTCATGTTTGTGTGAATATCTGAAATGTCGAGTTCTTTGTGTATTTGTGTATCCCAGGTAAACCAAGGAGCGTTTAGTGCAATCCGTAGTACTTTATTTTCAAAAGTCTGTAATCGTTTCGTCAGTGTGTTGCTAGCTGTTATCCCCAAACTGGGGAGGCATATGTCAGAAGTGGCCTGAGGAGTGTCTTGTAGAGAATTACTGTACAGGAGTGTTTGAATGGTGTGTTTCTGTTAATAAGTGGGTATAGCTGCTTCAGTTGGGTGTATGCTTGTTGTAGTTTAGAGTTTATGTGTAGTCTTCAGGTGAATCTTGTATCTAGGATTACGCCAAGATAGCGCATTCCTTGGTCCTTTTGTTTCTAGCGAATTTCTTGGTTGTTAATTTGGATTATACGAAGGTCTTTAATCCGATCCGGAAGCTCCTAAGGGCGAAGAGTTTTTGCTTCCGTGTTGGAAGGATTTAGTTTCAATTTCCATTTTTGGAACCAGTTTGATAAAATATTAATTGATGTCTGTAAGTCAGTGATACTTATAGTAATGTCTTTGTTGCAACAGGCCAACATTGTATCGTCCGCGTATGTTGCTAAAGTCACTGAAGTAGGTTTTAAAAAAAAAAAAAAAAATTAAAAACAATAGTTTTGCGGAATCTGTGATGTTAAATATCCAATATTTGGGGTTGGCTTAATGTTATTGGTTCTACTGGACTACAGTGTAATCACTTCTTTACCTTCCTGGTTTCGTAGGTTGATACTTGTCTCTCAAACATCTTTATTATAAGGACAAATAAGCAAACTTTGAAGGTTAAAGAAAGTTTGTCACTATATATATATATATATATATATTTGCAAAAAACAGAAGTATGAGAAAGTTGTGTGAGTGTTTCACACCAAATTTATTTTTATATTCAACAAATATTTCTTCCAAAATTTAATTTCAAAAAAAATTAAACAGGATCACAATATTTCCTCTTAACATCAGACAGGGAAAATAAATAATAAATTATTTCAGTCTCTAATTAAATTATTTAATAAATAAAGACTATAATAATTAAACTGTTTTACTTAAATAACTTATTTTAATATCAACATCACCAAGGTAAAACATTAATTAATTATACTAATGTAAACATTGTTAGTTAAGTGTGTTGCAAGTATAATAATTATAAGCTTCTCAAAATGTAATATATTACAGTTTACAGTTTTAGTGAAGATTAAGAGAGTTCTTGATATTATACTAACTATACAAATATTAGGCTGTAATTTTATAGATTTCCTATTTTATGTTATATGTAAATAAACAAATGTATCCTGGTATTACTTTAACCATCAATAGTGATGTTTATTAAATTGATAGCACAGACAGAATTTTTATAAAACTGATGATATTCAGCTCTTATTATTTTCTTCTTAATGCAATAAGAAGGTTAAAAAAAAAATACGATCGACTCAAATTTTTGAAAATGATAGAAAATGACGAACAGTTAAACAAAGTTGATAAATTAGAGAATTTAAACGTGGAAAAGATATTATTGAAGTTATAGACGAATCAAGGAAAATGGATAATGATGAGAAAATACAGGAATCGGCCAATGCAAAATGTCCTTTTATTTTTTAATGACACGATTTCTTTATATTATATTTAATAATGACAATACGTCATGTAGCGGTTTTCAATTTTTAGCAGCAGAAAGTGCATTAAGGGATATTGTCGGTCTGTACTTATTACAGGGCAAAAAATATTTCCTAAGGATATCTACCAAAAAGTTTCGAGACTAGTAGGATCCATATCGCAAATCACTACGCGTCGTATTCTAATATGGTTCCATACGCTTCATGGCTTTTCTTCATTGCCAGAATGCATTGTGGTGGTATAGCATGATAGCCACGACACGAATTTCGCTATATGGTCATTTTGTGATTGCCACATCGCGTCGTGAGCGTTTTCATAAGAGCCATACCATTAATTTCACGATGTGAATTTTCGCGTTGTGAGCTGTTTTTGTTTCGCTCAATGAGCATTTTCGGTCTTTGAGCGTAACATATATGTTAATGTGTGAACAAAATAATCCCTTCTCCACCCAAATAAAAAATCGCAAGGAGCTCAGATTAAATATTCCGATTAGGCAACGACATCAAATCTGACGCTAAGATGTTTGGTCAATCAAAATCGAAAATGCGACTTTACCGAAGATATTTTTTTTCACTTTCTCCTTACTGCTATTAAACGTGTCAAAGTTTTGATATCGAATTTTAACCGCATATAAAAAAATTTCGAAGCCAAAAAAGTGGATTTGAAAAAAATGGCCTGTGTGGTTGTATGCATGTGAACAGCACAATTCAAAAATGAAAAAAAATCACAGAAAGTTCAAACTTGTGATATTCTGTTCAGATATCACCATGGGATCATAAAAAATAAGTTATCTGCAAAAAAATTCCTCCAACCGGAAGTATCAATTTATGAATTTTTTTTTTCCTTTTTTTTTTGCGATTTTCTCGAAGATATAGCTTCAACGATTTTTCTTTTAAACTTAAATTATAAACTACACATACAAAAAGCTATAACTTATATTTGAAACATTTCTTCTTCGGGTAAAATAATTTAAGTAGGCTTTGGGAGCAGTAGTAGGGTTATGTTTCCCTCTAAAGTGCTATCATAGTTGATTATACAATTCTTCCATCTAAACAAAATTAATTAGAAATAAATAGATTGCCAAAATTCCGAGTTGCAAGAAAATTAGTAAACCGGAAGTGCGTTTTTACTGAACAGTTTTTTTTATTTTCAGCTTTGGCGATTTATTTCATAAAAAACACCGTCGAATTTCATTAAATTTAGTATATTGATTATTGCTAAAAGTGAAAGCTGCGAGAGTGTTACTGAACAGAATTATACATACTCAAGAGAACATCAAAAATGCGTATTTCCGCTGAAGATCAATTTTGAAAATTTTTGGCCCTTTTCACGTTATAATTATTCTTATTGCAGAAGAGAAAGTAAAGAAAAAAAAAATTCTTTTTAAATCTGTCCTAGATAGATATAAAACTCATCAGTGTTAAAAATCCACCAGGAACCCCTTCTCACCACAGAATGTCCCAATATTACAAACACAAATGAATTATGTATTACCTGTCAATGCAAATGACATTCATGATAAAGTTAATACTTTATATTTACATGTTACAGAGGCTTTGCCCTTATATTAATGCTAAACTTGCTTTATAGTGTGTAACCCAGGATCATAGACAGTGTTAAATGTTATATAAAACTAACCTTTTGTTGTGGCTTGGCTTTCATGTACAAAGATGGCGTTCATATTCATCATACATTCATAAAGAGAATGCAAAAGTGCATTTTACAAGTATTTGATGTTCTTTAAAAGCGTTTTTTTTTTTTCCTGTTCCTTAATCTTTGTATAGAAACAAAAAGCCCAATAAGAAATCTTTAAGTTTTGTGTGAAATGTTTCTTTTTAAAAGGTAAGGAGGTCATTAACGTGAATGCTTAGATATTTTTGTGAACTTACTTTCCCTCTGGTGCAGCATTGTAATTATTGCATGTAGTAAGAAATTGTTATTAAAGCGTTTATGGTGAAATTACTGCAACACAATGACTCTATGAAACTATTTATTATTTTCTCTTACAATGTAAGATTTAATGGATGAGTTGGGGGAAGAGGATTTGGGTCTAAGTTGATGAAATAAGAAGACTGGGTTAACACTGGTTAACTATGTTTAGTAATAATGAGACACACTGTGCCTAGACTTTACAGTAGAGAATGGTTAAGGTAGAGGGGTATGAAAATGACACGAAGTGACTGCCGAGATGATGAACTATAGTGAACTATATTGAACTGTATCGAATTGTATATCTCTGGACTGTGCGTCGCTGTATTTATACAGTTTCTCCCACTCCAGTCCGAGAGAGTGATTGGGTACGTTTCTCTTCTCCTTTACCCTCTTTGATTGCTGATCTCTCTTTGGTTGCTGTTACAAAGAGAAAGTATTATAATCATGTCAAATTTTTGAAATTCAATTTTCATCGGAACGAAAAATCGCAGAAAGTTCAAATTTCATACACCCATTAGAGACCGCCACAGCATCCATTGGTCACATCAATGTTTCAGTCAAAATCTATCAACAGGAATTAGGTGACATTATATTAGATTTTCTATTTTTCGCTAGTTTCTCGAATAAATTGCTCCAACGATTTTCTTTAAAATTTCCGTTCCGTTGAGGTATCACCAAGTTGGGATCCGACAGTAAGCTGTCTATCAACATTTCTAATACAGAAGTACCACTTTTCTTTTTCCTGTTTTTTTGTGTTTCCTGTTTTTCATTTCTTTGAGTTTTTCTTGAAAGTGGCTCCAATGATTTTCTTTAAACATGGTATATCAATTACATGTATTAGATTAGATTTTCGCTTTGGGTGGGCTATACCCCGGCACCGCAGCCATCATAGACTTATTGTGCCCACCCCGATTTCCTAGTAGGTGAACCCTCTCCTCCTAAGGAGTTTAAGGGCATTCACCACTAGATCTTCTTGCGTTACTATCTCTTTAGGTCGCAATGTACTAAAGGTTTCGTATCGCAATTTGGTTATTACTACGTAGTCAAAGAGCAGGTGGGGGGGGGCAAGTTTCTTCCTCCTCCTGGTACAGTCTGCACAAGGGTTCCGACCTTATTAGTCCCACCTTGTGCACATGCTTTTTGAACCTACCATGACCCGTAAATAACCCCATCACCTAAGAAATCTGGTTCCTACTCAGGCTAAGGGTTCCTTTACAGTTTTGGCATCTTCCTTTTACTGTGCATAGCCCCTGGTCTCACAACCCAGAGCCCCTCGTGCTTGTTTGGAGCCAGTTTCCAAAATAGCAGCACGAGTGCTCCACTGGTGATCCCCAGGATAGGTCTTTTGGAAGACAAAAGGGAATATTTGTCCCGTTCCTGACCAGTGGATCAGCTGTCTCATTACCCTCAATCCCTGCATGTCCAGGCATCCATCTCAGCTGAACCTTATTGTGCTGGAGAGTCTCGTCAATGTCTCTTTGACATTCCTTGACTAGGGATGGAGGAAGGTTCTGTAAGTCTCCAAAGCTTTCAGTGCAGCCTGACTCTCCAAACAGATGCGTATAACCTTGCCACTTAGGGCTCTACGCGAATTCTCTCCTTGGCGCAGACCTCAATGGCAAAGACTTCAGCCTAGAAATAGGGTAAAGCTAGGAGAGAAGACGCACATTTCAAATTTATGCCCTGCATCAAAATATAGGAGATATATTAAAGAGGTAATGCTTATAAAACATATGTCAACTACTGTTATCTACAAAAAAAAAAATTATTTTTCAAAAAAAGAATTCTCATTTATTCCAGAAACAAAATATAAATACACTACATTTGGCCGTCTCTCCCACTATGGAAGGATAGATGATCCACCATAGGTAGGAGACCTCTCCTCTTTGAAGGTAACATGGCTGATCGACATGAAACTTGGTAAACACTATGTCCACGAGTCCAACTTTAACGATAGCAGGAAATCTTTCATTTCAATTGCAATCAATGTAGTATATAAAAAAGAAAAAAACAATTACTAAGCGTTATGAAAATTCAGGTATTCACCAGATATAGCTGATGCGTATAAATGTTCGTAGAACATAGAAGAACACATAAAATAACTGAATAATTTTGCAATACGTTCGCTTCTGATCTCTCTACTCCTGGACTAACTTCTATGACGTCACATGGTGGCAAACAAGAGAAATAAAGCCTGCGTCTTCTCTCCTACCTCCGTCATCTCTCCTAGCTTTACCCTATAGTGGAGTATCTGCCCAGCAGCTTCTCATTAATACTCGTACCTGTGGGCTCACGCCACACAGTCCGGCTTCAGTTCCGCAGCCCATCTTGAATCTATCTATGAACCACAGAGGTTCCTTCTGGTCACGTTTCTCCCACCCTTTGGTCCATTCCGCCCTAGAACCTACGAACACCTGAAAAGAAAAACTTCGAAGTTGTATATTGGACGAATGCTATCCCTAGGCCATGATTTTAACTGGGCCCGGGTATTATGTCCAAGTACTTGGGCCAAGTATCCCGTTAAATTCCAAGTTTAAAGAAAATGGGTTGACTGGAATTGCGACTTTACCGAACGATACTTTGCAGTTTTCTGCAATTTTGGGCATAAAATCAACAGATTTCTTTAAATTTGATATACTAACTATGAATACAGTGGCCTGTCACGTTTGCTTGTAATTTTTTCCAAGAAAGTTGATTTTAACAAATCACTTAATTAAATTTAGATTCTCCTAATGATTAAATTTAAGCCAACTGAATTTTTTTAGTAAAAAATGCACGTTTAGACAAAATTTATTAATTGGACTTATAAGGAAAAGTTGTGCGAGTGTTTAACACCAGATTGTTACTTTCTCTTACTGATGTAAGAGGTAATGCGATTTCGTTAAATTTAAGAATTGAGTTTTTACCGGAATTAAGTGATTTTTTGTGACAAACTTTTTGTTCCTTGACTAACTTTCAGAGTTGTGTTGCAGACTCCTCCATATTAGTAAGCTCTTGAATACTGAATGGCTATTTTCTTCTTATTAGGAGCTTCCCACCCCCTACCCGTCGGCTGTTTTTGCTTATCGCTCGTCAAGATAAGTACAAGTTTGTAGCTCTTAAAATTTTGTTTTTCGCTGTCGTCAAATGCCCAGAATTTTTTAAATATTTAAATTTATTTTAGACCTGAGATTGTAGGGCTTTTTTACCATTTGTTCAAGTTCTTGTAGGCTAGACACATCTTCCACGGGGAAAAATGGTTCTCAAAATGGAAACAAAGAGAAATTACAATCGATAGAGGTTTAATATTGTAGAAAAGAAATGTGTGCTCATAGTGCTGTAATATTATGGTGTGATGATGTGTGTTTGTAGTAAGTAGCACGAGCGGTTTTGTATTAGGGCTTGTTAGTATGCAAGTTTAAAATAGAATGAAGTATTAGCAATAATAAACAAGAAATCACACTGTTTTTTAAAAAGATATATTCTCTAAGAGAAATTAAGTACTTTGAATATCACAATAGCTTATAATAATTTCTTATAACGTAATACTGGTATAGCTCCGATGTTTCCACCTTGATTTGTAGCACAAGTCTGTCCTTAAAATATCTCTTCTCTTTGTTTCTTCAATTCCTCCCCTTTGAGGAGAAGGGGTAGTACAATGCCATAATTGTTCTTGACCGTACCAGTAACTGTTTTCTTACACCTGGGCTTGTCCTTTTGCAAGGGAATTCAATCTTTTTCTTAATTTTGATTTATTTATAAATTAATATATTTTTATGTTTCTTGCATCCATCACAGTGCCGATACTACATTTGAAACGGCTGTCAGTAGTAAGAAGACTCCAATTTTTGTGTGGCGAATTTCTTCAACAGAGAATTGTTTATTCCATTATAATTTCTTAAAATAAAAGGTCTTTTATTCGTTGTAAATGTTCTTTTTATTTTCTATTTTTTTAATTAATGAAATAGCGATGCTACATAAATGAAATAGGTAGCGCTTAAATTTTAGCAAATAATCTTCCATTCTTTCACCGGGCGCTTAAATTGGAGTTGATATTAATGTAGTAGGTTAATGGAACACGTAGGGCGTTTCTGCAACTCCACAAAGATGCATTGTGATTTAGCAGATAAAGGCTGAATAATGTGTGCCATCAGTCACATCTATAGGTGTTTGTTGTCTCTCCCTTCTGGGAGAGCCTTCTGTCTCCACCACCGTTCTGGCTATTAATTCCATGTTACACAGCCTCTACAGTATTCGGTGTTATTTATTGCTCGCTATTTTACATTTCTAACAAATATTTTTTTGTAAATTTTCTCTCATTTATAAATAAAAGAGTAAAATCACAAAAAATAAAAATGAAATAATAATAATAATAATAAAAAAGAAAGATTGCTCTATATATAAAGAGGGAGAAAGAGTGGGGAGGTAATGAAATAAGCGGTTCTATGCTGAGGAAATTCACTTAAACAAGCGGTGGTAACTCCATGTTGGTGATACCACCCTCATCATCGCCATGCTTATCTTCAAAGATTTCTTGCCTCCTCACTTGTAACGGACGAATGAGCTACAACTTTCAAGCATCAAGCTCCACCTTACCAGAGCTGCGCCTGCTTAAGAGCTAAACAAAGTCGTTTAAAAGTCCAGCATTCTCAGATTCTTTGATTTTGTTAGAATTCAACTTTCGAAGACTGTGATATCAAAATTTGAGGAATCTATAACAAGCCATTAAGATGTCAGCGGCATTCCAAGCGCTTACTGGTGATTAACGTGAAATCTATAACATAACTCTGAAATACTCAGATCTCTGTCAAGAAGCCTTTTTAAAGGAGAACCATTTTTCTCCCTAAGCCAACCAATCTACACAAACACACACTAGCCTTCTAATATCAATCACTCTTCACGGCCTCTCTTTTTTTTTTTTTAGTAGGGGGGCCAACGCACTGCGACCTTGATCAGCTATTGTGCTATGCCCCCTGGGTGCCACAGGCCTGCTCATAGCATCCGAACGGATGTCCAATTGAATATCCGTTCTACAACACCTCCATCAGGTTAAGATCCCTGAGGAATCCTAATACCCTGACGGGCTCTAGAGAGGGTATGTCCCCCTCCTCCACCTGGTAGCTGCCCAGGTTCCTGAACCTTCTCTGAGTGGCAGCCTCGCAGTCTGTTAGGAGATGTAGTGGAGTTTCCTCCAACTCCCCACAGAATCTGCATGAGCTGTCACTTTCCAAACCCAGCTTCACCAGGTGTCCTCTAAGTCGGCAATGCCCCGTGAGGAAACCCGTAAGTACGCGGAGCTTGTTCTTGCTCAATCCAATGCAGGCCTCCGACCTCCGTTGGTTATAATTTCCCAAGCAGATCTTGGCCTGCCGCAACCCGGGGAGGGAGTACCAGAGTTGAGATCTCTTCGTCTCCTCCTCCTTCCTAAGTTCCTCCAACAGAAACTGGTCGCTAATCCCACAAAAAGGTTCCGGACCCAGAAGTGGGGTCATAGCGCCTATTTTGGCCAGGGCGTCGGCCATCTCATTCCCTTCAATGCCAACATGCCCCGGTACCCACCGGGGTTCACGGCCTCTCAGATCTAACACACAATATTTTTTCTCTACATAATTCCATCAATATAATACTGTCAGTAGTGAAGTAAGTAATGTGTCAGTAGTAGGTGTTTATTTTAGACAATTTCATATAATATATATGTATACAATGTCTTATACACATTATGTATATAAAGAGTGAGAGATTAGCAATGATTGACGGAGAAGGGGGATGTGATTGATTGATTGATTGATTGATTTTTTATTTGTTAAAGAATATTCTTATACAAATTTTGAGTCTGGCTCAGTTAATATACAATACAACAAAATAAAGTAGAAAGAAATAATAATAATGCTTAAGATTCGAAAAGACAATTAATTACAAGATTAAGTAATTCAAAAACTATTGTAAAAAGGGACGATAAACATAGTCCTTTAAAGAAAATAGATAAACAAATTAAACATTACTTATTGTTATTCTATTTTTAAATATTCTTCATACTAGTGCTTTATTGTACATAAATGTATAAATATGAATATAGGGGGCGGAAATATATCTATAATATATAAAAGCTGTAGTGGATGTAATACGTTCCCAATTCTGTTTCTAGTGGCCTAACAGGATGGCGCTAATCCTTTTTAACTGACGGCAAGTACGATGGTCAAGAGGGGAAGACAGTACAGGAATGAACCCTTACCTCCCCCGCTCCATCCGCCTTTGAAATAAAGACGTTGTCTTGGATGCCGGGAACATATAAGGCGACCGCCATCCCAGCTCTAGTGGAAAATAGTTGAGTAGAAAAAGATGACGGGCGCTAATAACCAAGAAGTTGATGCGCCGAAAGGAAAAAAAAAAATAAGCAACCCTTAAATAAATATAAAATCAAACAAAATCGTTCCTTCTTAACATCTCCACTAAATAACAATAAACATCATTTAATTTTACTAGATTGTTGTAATTCAGGATACTCTCCACATTTTGTAAATTATCATCATGAACTATATATCTTTGTATGTAACGCTGGCGGTAGTCACAATAACCAGGACAGATTAGAACAAGATGCTCCAAAACATTGCCTATAACCTATTACACAATTTACAAATTTCATCTGCTTTGAAAATATACATTTTCCCTTTTATATAAAACCTTATACAGTCATCATTTGCAACCCTCAATTGGCTGACTATCCTTATTTTTTCAAAACTTGTACAAAATTTTATATAATCCTCAAAAACATTTAAAATTAAAAATTCTACGATAGAAAGGCAGATAATATGAGTTAATAATTCTATTTAAATCAACCGATAACAAATTATTATTAAACTTCTGCAACAAGTTCTTCCTGTTCTCTACTAGATATCTTATATCCGATGTAGTAAAAAATTTTTGGATCTCCCCCATTTTCTGCAAGACATTTTACTTGACTCACCCAGTTATAATTGACATCAGCATAGACGGAATCAAGCTTGCAAAGTGCTTTAAAGCAGTGTTTTAACAAACTATTTTCCGGTAATTTTAATCAACTTTATCCAATAATTCACCACCCCATTGAACACCTTTGCAGCAACCTGACTTCGTCCGAGAAGGGGGATGTGAAATTCTACAAAAACATTCAAGTTATAATTTCTTTAAATAAATTATTTATTTATTTCTTCTGTGTTCAATGGATTCTGACGAGAATAAATAGTTATAGAATTTTTTGTGCTTCAATCTGCTTATTTATACCAGAATGCTATCGAAATGGAGCTATGATTCACTTCAGTTTATACTTTTACGAAAAAAAAAAAGAGAAGAATTTTAATAATTGGTCTTATACGTACAGTGGTGCATGTGTGTGTGTGTGCGTTTGTTGGGCAGGGTGGGACCAACATAAAGTTTACTGTCCAAATTTGTCATTCATAAATGATGTTTATTTAATGTTTTAGTCAGTTTTTAAGTGCGATTTTATTGCTTAGTTTTTTTTTTATGATTTACTCGAAAATGGCTCCAACGATTTTTACTTTCTCTTACTCTCCTAGTAAGAGGAAGAAGTATTGTAATCGTGTCAAATTTTCTATATTGAGTTTTCACCGGAAATATCCGTTTTGAGGTTCCCTGAGTCCATAAAATGGTCTGTGGGTGTGTGTTTGTGTTTTTTTTTCCTCAGGCCAGTAAACCTGGACCCAAGGGCGTTTTTTTTTCCACATATCTCGTAAATTAATACATTATATGTGTTGTTTAAAAGCAATTTAAGTTTAAAATAATCTGTTTACAATTAAGATTAATAACTTATTTAAATGAAATGTTCTAAGCAGTTCAGAAAAATAATCAATTATTTAACAATATCAAGTTTGATCAAAAATACAGGTATTAGTTAATCATTATTATTATATAAATATGTACATATTAAAATTTTACAACTTCTCAAAATCAATACTATTTATAAACTTGTGACAAACACCTGCAGAGAATTTCTATCTTCTATAAGTTGGTTTGGGTTTAGGGGCCGGCTATCCCTTACCTCTCGCTATCGAATCTTGTATTAAGACTTTCCTTTGCCTCTGTAGTAGGTTGCAGTCATATATTAGGTGATGAACAGTTTGTTGTGAGGCGTTGTCACAAATGCAGCTGTCATTGTCCATTATTTTAAATCTTTTTAAGTAGCTTCTTAAATGTCCATGACCAGATAAACAGTTGGGTAACTTTATATGTAAGGTCGAGTTGGCAATTTTTATGGTCTTGAAAAATTCTTTTGTCATTTTTCCTTTTTTAATGAAGTTTGCCATATTTCTTTCCATTTCAGCAGTGTTTCTTCGTATACTTTTCTT
Organism: Triatoma infestans; assembly: GCA_011037195.1. Taxonomy (NCBI): domain Eukaryota; kingdom Metazoa; phylum Arthropoda; class Insecta; order Hemiptera; family Reduviidae; genus Triatoma; species Triatoma infestans. Next base: position 42,202 of record JAAEAF010007128.1, read on the forward strand.
TTTAATGTTACAGTTGATATCTTGTTATAGGTTTCAGGTAAGTTTATATCTTCGGATGCCTGTTTAACAAGTTGGTCTGCTCTTTCCTTGCCGAAGATTCCAACATGTGCTTTGATCCATGAAAAGTATACTTCTGGATGGGGTTGTTCCATTATTTCTGTCAATGTTGATCTGATTTGTTCTATTATTGGTAAGTGTTTATCATGATTTTTTAGATAGACGACGTTACTCTACTGTCTGTATGTATATTAATTCTTTGATGTATTAGATTATTTACATTCGTCTTCTTTTAATCCATTCTATTGGTTTCAAAATGGCTATTTGTTCGGCTTGATTATTTGTACAACGGCTAAGTAGTCTGTATTTTTCTTCTTGAATTATTGTGTTCCTTTTACTTATCATGGTAATCTTTTATTTATCATGGTAATGTGTATGTGTGAACAGCATAGCTCAAAAGCGAAAAACCGTAGAAAGTTGAAACTTGATATTACGTTTACGTATCACCTTGGGATCTGGAAATGGATCATCTGCCAAAATTCCTCAATCAAAAGTACCACTTTACTTGTTGGTTTTATTACTTTCTTGCATTTTTCTCAAAAATGGCTCAGATGATTTCTTCAAACTTGGTATATCAACTACACATACAAAGAGCTACAACTTTTATTTGAAACGTTTCTCTGGAAAAATTCATTTAAGGGCACTTATGGGGGAAAGATGGGGTTAGGTTTTCATCTAAAGTGCTATTTCAGTTTATTAAACAATTCTATCAACTAAATAATGTTAATTAGAATTAAATATGTTGTTGAAATTCCGAGTTTCAAAAAGATCGGATAACCAGAAGTGCGTTTACTTTACCACTTTACTAAAGGATTTTTGTTTACTTTATCGCGTTTTTCTCAAAAATATCTCAAGATCTACAACTTTTATTTAAAAATATTTCTCTGGAAAAATTCATTTAAGGGAACTTTTGGAGGAATAGTGGGGTTATGTTTTTTTCTAAAGTGTTACCATAGTTGATTATACAATTCTATCATCCAAACAAAATTAATTACAAATAAATAGATGGCCAAAATTCCGAGTTTCAAAAAAAAATTAGTAAACCGGAAGTGCGCTCTTACTGGTTAGTTTTGTTCAGTTTTCGAGGAAATTTCATTGAATTTGGTACACAAACTATAAAATTTGTCAATTATAATTTTGAGAACAGGAGTAAGAGAAAGTTGTGTGAGTGTTTCACACGTTTTTTTTTTTTTCTTGAACTTCGTATACTATTTCATATATAAATATCTATTATTTTTATTTGAAATATTTTCGTGGGAAAATGAGACATGCTTAACAGAAGCGTTATGCTTTCTTTTAAGAACCACTAATAAGTAAAATGTATGGTGTTACTTACTACCTGTATAACATTAATAATATAATATACGTTAAGATTGCTATGATTTTAGTGGGTGAGTTTTAATAGTTTAAGTTGAGTTTAGAGGGGCTTCTGGAGGAACTGGAAGGTCACGCTTCCCCATAAATGTCACTTTTAGTTTAGGTTTTTCCAGCTGAACATATAATATTTAGTAAAAATTCCTATTTTGAAGTAAATGGATGAATAATATTTATGTCAATTGTTACGCTCCTTTCTCTGAGGGCGGTCAAATAGGTAGCTAGGAAAGTGGTGATAGGGTAGGTAGTGAAGCAGGGGAAAAGGGAAATGATAAAAAACAATAATAAATAATATAGATTGTTAACACACATAAAACGAGATAAGTGTGTTTTTACTGTCCACCTCAACACACATTCTTACAGGTTGTTATACTTTTAAGTAGGATAGGGCTGTCTCCTGATGGCTACTTTCGTCCCCGAGCTGTCCTTTAGGGATTAATCGATTTTTTTTGTTTAAAGCCAGAGGTTTTTGATGCGCTGCTGCGAAGCCTTAACTTGCTTATTTTTTTTGACTACCGGTATACTCTGTTTGGTTGTTGCTTTCAGTACAACCTACTCACTGTTATCTCCTCTAACCTTTTTCCTCGCTATACTTTTTCCCACAAATCTTCTCCGTCACCCTCTTCTTCTTGTTTCTTCATTCCATCGCCTGCCTACCTTGAATTATACCTTTTCTTAACTCTAATTTCCTACTTTTAAAGCCTTTAATTAATTCCTTTCCCCTAAGCTTATCTCTAAACTAATTTCTAAGCCTAATCCTCTCCTTACACTTAACACTTAAAAATTACTACTCTCTACCATCTCACCTTATTCGTATCTATGCTGACTAGCCAAGATCTATATAAGTACCTAAAGAACAATCCCAGGTGGCTAGTAGTAACTCAACCTGTTATTCCATTACAAAATTGAAGTAAGAAAAAGTCATGATACTGTTTCGTACCAGATTAAGCTCAATATACAAACTATTGAAATATAGACAATCATTTTTGATTTGAAACATTTATCGTATAATTAATATTACCATTGTTTTAGGGGATCATCTATGAGTATTGCTTTCCATAACCATCTGTACAAGGGGCCCATTAAATATGTCCGTCAAAATTTTGAGTTTTGTTGAAAAAAATTGAAGTTTAACTTTAGTATGACCTATTTTTTTTTTTTACTTTCTCTTACTCCTAGTAAGAGAGGAAGTATTGTAATCGTGCCAAATTTTTCCGATTATCGAGGTTCACGGAATAGCCGTTTTGCGGTCCCTGGTCCACAAAATTGGTTTTACCAATAGTCTGTGTGTGTGTCTGTGTGGTGTATGTATGTATGTCTGTGGCATAGCATTAGCTCCAAACAACGAACAACGTAGAAAGTTGAAACTGAGATATTCCTGTTAGGGTATCACCTTGGGATCTGACACTACGTTATCTGTCAAAATTCCTCAACCGGAAGTACCACTTTACTAGTTGGATTTTTTACTTTTTTGCGATTTTTCTCAAAAATGGCTCCGACGATTTCCTTTAAACTTGAAACATCAACCACACATACAAAGAGCTACAACTTTTATTTGAAACATTTCTCCGGGAAAATGCAATGAAGGGCACTTTTGGGGGAGGTGTGGGGTTAGGTTTCCATCTAAAGTGCTATTTCAGTTTATTTAAACAATTCCGTCATCTAAATAATATTAATTAGAATTAAATATGTCGTTGAAATTCCGAGTTTGAAAAATCGGATAACCGGAAATGCGTTTACTTCACCACTTTACTAAATGATTTATTCTCTTTTTCGCAATTTTCTCAAAAATGGCACCGACGATTTTTTTGAAACTTCATATATAAACTAAACATGTAAAGATCTACAACTTTTATCCAAAACATTTCTCTGGAAAAATTCTTTTAGGCATTTTTAGGGGAGGGGGGAGTTAGAGTTTTTATCAACAGTGCGTATCCTAGTTGATGTATACAATTCTACCATCTAAACACAATTAATTAGAAATAAATAAATGACCGAAATTCCGAGTTCCAAGTAAATAAGTAAACCGGAAGTGCAGTTTTACTGAACTTTTTTTTTTTCAGTTTTCGACGAACTTCAACAAATTTCATCAAATTTGGTACACAAAGTATAAAATTTGTCAATTACAATTTTGAAAACTAGAGTAAGAGAAAGTTGTGTGAGTGTTTCACACCAGATTTTTTTAAAAATGCATTTAAATTTTTTTTCCCCCCCTTATTCTCAGAAACCAATCCAATGCTTTTGTTTCCTCCAATTGTTGATGCAAATTTGTTGAATTTTTGTTTTTTGCATTGCCCTATTTCAATAAACTAAGAACATAACTTTTAACTGACTATATTTTAGCGAGTCCTAAAACTTATAACATATAAACAAACACCAACTCATAATGTACACTTCTAGCTATAGTGGTTTGAGAAAGGATTCGTGTTACTTCCGCTGGTGGTAAAAAAGAAGTAAATATCTGCTAGTTTTTCGTTTTATTCCATTTCCAAACGACTTACTCACTGTCGACTAGCAATGAATGCTCCGGCTGTCTAAAACGTATATTTGAACCAATGTTTGTAATGGATAAGATATACTCCTGAAAAAAAAAAAGCAAGAAACTAGAAGCAGGTTATTTACGAGAGTTCAGCTTGCCTTTGCAGAGCTGCTATTGAAGACAGATTCTCTTTAACCACACTGCTTGCTTCACCCACTCTTTTTTAGACGTCTTTTTATTTTATTTTTTTTACATCCAACCAAACCGGGGCGTTTAGCACACATCTGTTTTCCTTGCTGTCTATATTGATTTTTTTAGTTGAGTTTATTTAAATTACTAAAAAATATTTAATGCGAAAAATATTTTGAATGATTTCCATTTAATTACTTTTAGACGAAAATAATAATAATATAAAAAACAATAGTTACCCATTTCTACTTTTTTAATTTTTTTGTTGTTGTTGTTGTGACATTTTGTTCCACTAATATTAATGACTAAATTTGTCCCTTTTAATCTCTAGAGATTAAAAGGAAAAAATAGTATTACCAACTTAAATGTATAAACATATATCAAAAAAATTTAGCAAGAAATTAATTATTTGTAAACATAATAAAAATTTTGCTTTACTTTAACGTATTGTTTTATGATTAAATCTGGAACTGTATCCTGGTGAATCGGCCACTATTTTTTCCCGCCTGAATTTATTCCATTCTTTGTTGAATTTTGCATGAGCGGGTTATGTAACTCTAGTCTAAAAGTTTTTTTTGTTGTTTTTTTTGTATTTTTTCGAACTGTTTGAAGGCGGTGAGTTTATGTCTTAACATTCAAGTTGGGTACTAGAATGTTCTAGAAAACTGAAAGAACTTGAAGAGTATACTTCTAGCTTGGGTACCCGGTCATATGAGAAGTTTTAGGGATGAGGAGGTGAATAGGTTTGCCAAATTAGGCCGTCTCATTCCCTTTTCATTGGTCCTGAGGCTGCTGTTTGGTGTGATTTTTTAGGCACATGTGTGTCAAGCTTCCAGTCATGGATCGGCATCATAGCATTCATCCCTATGGATAAGCACGGTTGGTAGTCCAAGGTACTGGGATGTTGCTGTGTGTCTTTCACGGATCTGTCTCCAGGTATCTAGTTGGATCCCTTACTGGCCATTGTAGTTTGAGGAGACCCTTCTGCGTAATGGAGATCATACCAGATTCCTTTTACGTAGTCCAGAGGATGGCACCAATAACATTGAATAAAATTTGAAATTGTCACAAATTCATCTAAAGTCTCCTTAACTCCATTTTTCCAAAAATATTTCACTTGTAAGTGACTGCTAAAGGGCAAGGGAACAAGTTTCAAGAGGCCTCTATTCTAAACAGCTCCATCTTTCGAATAAATTCGATTATTCTGGAACATAAGCATTCAAGTTTCGTTTTTCCAAAGCTCTGTGGGTAATTAGATAGCCATTCCAGGTATTTCTATTATGATTTTCATTCGGTTTTTTTACCAACAGCTCTGATATCAACTATGTTAGTTGATATCTATTACCGAATGTGACTCGATGGATATTGTCCACATTCCTGTCCTGACCTTGTACATGTAAAATCTAGGGACCTATGTCCGTAGGCTTATACAAAACCAGTCAATTTCGCATCATCTGAGTTCTAGATACTTCATTATTAATTTTATTATTATTGCTATTATTATCATTGTAGTGGGTTCAGATGTCTTGGAGAGGTGTTGTGATGCGATGAATAGTTGGGAGTTAGTTAGAGATTTTTAGAGAGTTGTTACTTGGAATATGAATTACTGATTTACGAAAATAGATATATTATTTTAACAATAATTTAACGTTTGAAAAGATCTAACTACAATTAATTTGAAATGATTTAAAATGTAACTAGAATGCACAACTATACTGATTGATAAATAAAAAAATATATGTTTAAATACTTAGATAGGGATGCGCTCCGATGTATAAACTATGTCACTGGTAGAATCTTGATGATACGCTGATGAAATACTGAAGAATAATACTCCCCTCTTCCTGTGGAGAGGCGTTATATTGCCATCACTCACACATTGACAAGTGTGTAATTATGGGTCACACTAAAACATCTCTTCCGTGTGTTGACCCTAGGTCTTAAATAGGTCGGTGAACAGGTGTGGCAATAGGTGATGGTAGTTATCAAAAGACTGTGTCCAGGTGGTCTTTTGAGTGTTTGTTTATTGGCCAGGCGGCTTCTGTATACTGACCGTATAATGACCCTTTTGAAAGCAGTGTGTCTTTGGCGGTTCCTGTCCTTGGCGGTCTCTTTGACCGTGCACTGACCGCGGCTCTTGATCTGAATAATAGCGACTGGCTGGCACCACTAGTTATAATTTTTATAATTAAAAATTATATATTTTCCTTCTTGTTATCACTCCTTCTTGTTATCATATTACATCATGAATATTACTAGTAGGATCACGAATATTCGCTTAACTATCCTTATTTTTCACCTCCTTCGCCGCGCTTATTTTAGACTCATATTCTTGCGAGTCAGCGATCTCTTGTGGGCTTTCCCTGACTTATCATTATTATTATAACTGATATTAACATTGTTAATTTGTTAATATGTTAATATTAGTTATAATAATAATGATAAGTCAGGGAAAGGTTACGAGAGATCGCTTTATTATTATCATCTGAATGCTTACTTTTTCTGTCAGCCGGTGGTCCTCTATCATGAGGTAGCCCTCCTCCACTGTGCACTTCCATCACCAATCCTGCTATGTACTATTATTTTGTTTTGGTTATTCTATTTTCTTTATTTTCCCCCGGTAATCCAAAAATTTTTTTTTTATTCCTACATTAATCCTCCTAAAAGCACAACCTTAATAAAATTATTGATTACAAATACTGTAAACCTTAAAAAATTGCAACTTTTAGAGAGTTCTCCAAAATTAAATATTTTACCCTTTCACCCGAGAAACGAGGTTTAGAAAATATACAAAATATTTACTGAAAATCGTTGGATCTTCTTTTTTTGAAAAAATCGAGAAAAATTGAAAAATTATATTGAGTAAAGTCATACCTACTTTAGGTGGATAGATTTTGTTCAAAATCTACGTGTGAAATGAATTTCAAGTTTGAGGTTCCTGCTTTGTTTTTCTTTTTTAACACATTTTCGTCAAACAGACAACAGATACACACACATACCTACTTACAGAAAATTCGCTAAAAACCCTTTTTTTCACATACTCAGAGGACCTCAAAACGTGTATTTCCGATAAAAACCCAATTTCAGAATTGTGACACGATTGAAATATTGAAACAACGATGAAAAAAACTATTTAGAATAAAAAGTTGCAATTCTTTCTTAATTCATAAATAGTAGCAATTCTTTCTTCCAATTCATTAATTTAAAATCAGTAAATACACTAACAAAGTTGTCGTTAGAACAATAATTAAAAACTTGTCCTTTTTTTGTACACTAACGAAACTTCATTTCACTTTGTTTTTTTTTGGTTGTTGTTAATTGTTTGGAACCCGTGGGAACAAGAAAATAATTAAAAGCATCTTTAAAAATTGAAAACACAATTTGTTATTTAATCATAAATATGAACATTGTTTATGATTTTGTACACTTCTGTGATAACAATTTTCTGTGTTGTAACAACTTTTGTGTTTAGCGTAAAGTGAAATTGAATCGTATATGAGAGCAAGTTTAACTTTTTTAATCAAAAAAGGAAAAAAAAAGTTTCCAATTGATTCTATCATATTTTCATATTTCAATTTTAACAGAGAAAATTGGAAACTCGGGAAAAAAAAGGAGAGAATAAACTGTGGTGTTTGCTGCATGAACAGTTCATACCACACTAAAATGTCTCCTTAATGAAATGATTTTCTTAACAACGTTTTTAACAAATTGCCCTCAATTGTTAGTCTAGTTAATCATTGTCAAACGCACTCGTCATTGGCTCAGAAATTAGAGTTTGATTTCCATAATGGCGGCATCGGTGTTGACGCAAAATTGAGAAAAAGTGGACAACTTCGGTTAATAGTGAATGAAATGTATTTGGTGTGATGTGTATTTGTGGTAGTGGTAGCTTGTGGCATGAGCGGTTTAGTAAAGGGCTTGTGTGTATGTTTAAAGAGAAGAGAAGTATCAGAAATAAGAAAGTAGTCACCGCTGCTAACAATAAATATATTCTATTAAAATAATAACTACAAGTTATTTTCCATGAATGTATAAACTTATTAATATATTGTGGAAACTAGTTAGATTGAAATTTATTTAAGGTTAACGCTTAAACTGGCACTGATGTTTACTGGAAGAATGTCTAGTTCAGACTGTTCTGAAAGAATACCTTCTCTTGTTAGTTCAAATCTTCCCCTGTGAGAAGGGGTGAAAAGACAAAGCTACCAAAGTTCTGTGAACCTTAAAGACAAAGCTAACCAGATTCTTTGAACTCTACGGTAACGGTAGTCTTCTACCTGTGTGTACCCTTTTTGCCAGCAAATGTTAGATTTTTTTCATAATTTTGATATATTTCACATAAAATATATGTCTATATTTCTGGCATCCATCACATGAACCTTAGGTAACGAAGGTTAAACCGTGGCATGTTTGCGTGCTCCCCAATAAAAAAAAAAAGCTAACACTCACACAACTTTCTCTTACTGTAGTTTAAAAAATTGACAAATTTTATCAGATATTTTATCCGTCGTAGCATGCATATAGAGTTTGTTCCTGACCGGTTTCTAGATTTGCATCCATCATCATAGCAAATTCAGGAAGTTTATGTAGAGGTTATATACAACCAACAAGTGTGAGTGTAACAGAAACATTACGTTGAAGTAAACTCTCTACACGAACTAGGTGAATTTGCTCTGACGATGGATGAAAATCTAGAAATCGGTCAGGAACAAAATTAATATGCATGCTACGACGGATAAAGTACCTAATGTAGCCTAATGGACGCACCCACATTTTCGACAAATGTTATACTTATTATACGAAATTTATTGAAATTTGACAGTGTTTTTATGGAGAAAACCGGGAAAACTAGAATAAACTGTTCAATAAAAAACGCACTGGCGGTTTTCTAATTTTCCTGAAACTCGAAATTTTGGCAATCTGATTATTCCTATTTAATTTTTTTTTAGATAATGGAACTGTATTATCAATTAAGATAGCGCTATAGAGGCAAACATAACCTACTCCCTCCCCAAAAAGGCCTCCCACCCTAAAATGACATTACCTGGAAAAATGTTTTAAATAAACATTATTGTTATTGGCTCTGAGTTCTGAGTCAATGACGAATACGTTTGCCAACGATTAACTAGACCAACAATTGATTGAGGGCAATTTGTTAAAATTGTTGTTAAGAAAATCATATTTCATTAAGGAGACATTTTATAGTATGGTATAAACTGTTCATGCAACAAACACAACAGTTTATTCTCTTCTTCTTTTTTTCCCGAGTTTCCAATTGTTTGACAAACGCATCCTGAAGATGGGCGAATGTCACGAAACCGGTCGATGACCACAAAAAGAAGCAGGCTATCATGGAAAATATTTCTGATACGGTAGAGTATCTAAACGAAATCTCAAGATTGAGCACCTTGAGTTTTTATTCACGCACGCACACGCACACTCGAGCATGCGCGCATGGTCATACAGACCATTCGTTAAAAACAGTTTTTCATACTCAGGGGACCACAAAAAAATGTATTTCTGGTGAAAACTTTATTTCGAGAGTTTGATACGATCGCAATACTTCACGAGTAAGAGAATGTAAAAAAATAAATAAAACAAAATTAAGATTTTCATTTATTTTGTGAGGATGAACTGCTGCTAATTCTAGTCTGAAAAAATCTTTGTCATTAGCATTGTTAGAAATGCAGTAAGAAAAAAATTATAATATGTAATTTTATGCAGATTAGTATTTCTGACAGGGTACATTATAAAGAGATGTAATGTATAGATCTTGGGGAGAAATGATGAAAAAATACAAATTATGATTTTGTAATTATAAGTAAAATATATTAGTTCAAATGTATTTAATATTAATTTATTATTACTTAGTACAATTTCAAGATTGGGTTTTTACGAAGGTTGGGTGAAACAATGAGGGACAGTTAGAAAGGTAGAATACCTTTACTTATAATAAAAGGGAATTTCCCTCTTCTCACTTTCCCCGGGGTGGAGGTACAATATATAAGGTGGACCCTATTAGGGAAGGGTTTAGTTCAAAATTTATGCCGTAAAAGGAGTGAATTCTGTGATTAGAAAAAGCCATGTTACAGCAGTTAGTGGTGGAAGTGCCCCAAGAAACCCAACCTTCTTCAAGTCAGTAAATATGTAAGTATAAATTTCTCCCTAATGACAAGAAACTTAATATGTTGTTGTATCTCAATATTGTATTTATTAATTTTTGACATATATTGGTTATTTTAATTATACATTTTGAATCTATATACTTAGTTGTTTTTTCATCCTCTCCAACTTCTGTATAAACACAGACCTCACGAGATCCCTTTAGAGAAGAGTTAAATTAAAAATTA
>JAAEAF010007129.1:0-29974 GCA_011037195.1 Triatoma infestans
CGATGAAGTGAATTCGATGGATGCCCTTTTTTATCAAGCGTTCAGGTGATCGCGAGGCCATAGGAGATTCAGTCTTCGAGAAGGATTAGCAGGAAGTGTTATCTGTGACAAGTTGCGTATCAGTGGGTGGGTTGTAAGTGATGAGTTGAAAGTTTGGAATGAAATTTAATATAAACGAGACTTGGCGAGATCTAGGACAAATGGGAGTTTTAAGTCACTATGGATAGTGTGGTTGCTGATATAGAAAGGAGCATCGACTATTATGGGGAGGATTTTTTTTATTGCAAGGGGTTTGGAGCGCTTTGCTGATCCGTATAGTTCGAATCCATATGTCCAGATAGGAGCCTAGATATCGCACTTTGTCTGCCGATGAAATAGGAATACGGTTCAGGTATATTGGGGGGGCAATTTGGCGATTCAGAGTGAATGGTATGTATCTGGGGATTTGCCCTCATTGTCCTATATTCTCCATTTACAGAACCTTTGTTCGAGGATTTGTTGATGGGATTGAAAGAGGATCGGGTAACAATTACAGGGTCCATATTCTGGGAGAGGATTGCCGTATCGTCGGCAAAGGAATAAGTAGTTGTGTTAGACTTGAGAGATATGTCTGCCGTGTACATTGTGTAGTGGAGAGGACTAAGTATGCTCCCTTGAGGAACTCCCGTGCGAATGGAATGAATTGAAGAGGAAGATACTGCGATTTGCATAGTTATTATTAAAACAAATTTCTTCAAATCTAAAACTAATAACAAAACCACTTTTGTTGGAGCACGTATTATTTTTAGGACAAGTAAATAAATGAGTGAATATTATTTTAAGACAAGTAAACTATAATTTCACAATAATAATTTTATAAAACGCTTTTATAACAAATTGCAAGATCGCAAAAATTTTGATAAAACTTGAGAAAAGTAATAAATGAAATATCTATAATAAAAGGTGAGTTTGCTGAAGAAATCATTTTCAAAATTATTGGAAAACTGATTACTTGGAAGAAAGATGATACCAAAACCCCACCCACCTCGCTATTTATTTTCCATTACCAAACTTTAAATTAAGTTAGCGATTCATCCACAGAAAAATAACAATGTTAAAAAAGAGATCAGCAAAAAAAAAAAAATATGAAGATGTAATCATTTTATAAAGAAATTTTTTGCTAGTAAAATTCTTGGCGTTTTATTATAATTAATTAGCAATCATCAAAAGTATTTTAAATTAATTAAATATAGAAATAAGAAATTAAATATGAAATATAGAAAAACAGAAGTATTGCTAAAAAAATTGAAATATTAAGTTTTGGAATATATATTTCAAAATTTTTCTATAATTAATTCTAAAATTTTTCAGGATATTGTTGCAGTCTTGGATATTTTAATAAAAATGACCAGTAATTAATCGATCACTGATTAATGGATGCACTCACCAATACCGCCTACGTGTTTTTTTTTTTTTACTTTGAAGATATTTTGACACAAGTGTATGAAAACGACGTTAAGAGCGATAAATTCATGTTGCTATGTAGACGCCTCAAGCACTACTGACTTGCAATACGTGGGAATGTGCGCTCGTGTGACAACTTGCTTCACGTCCTCGAACATGATCGTCCGTCAGTTTCGCCGCTCGTGTAACATTAAGACTAAGCATGCATATTCATTTTGTTCCTGACCGGTTTTGGATTTTCATCGCCATCATCAGAGCAAATTCACCAAGTTCGGGTAGAGAGTACACTTCAACGTAATGTTTCTATTACACTCACTCACACTTGTTGGTTTATTGGTTGTATATATGTGGGGAGATTATAATGTTATGTTACTCTTAAACACACAGACATAGTAACATAACCTTATAACCTCCCCACATATATAAAACCAACAAGTGTGAGTGTAACAGAAACATTACGTTGAAGTGAACTCTCTCTATACGAACTTGTTGAATTTGCTCTGACGATGGCGATGAAAATCCAAAACCGGTCAGGAGGAAAATGAATTACGCATTCTACGACAGATAAAATACCACCTATTTAATTATCATTAACATTATATTGGTGACAGAATCGTACAATAAATTAAATTAGCACATTATAGAGAGGCATAATCTCCCCTCTCCCCCCAAAAGCCACCTTAAATGAATTCTTGCAGAAAAATGTTTCAAATAAAAGTTATAGCTGTTTCTATGTGTAAAAATGTTACTACTTATTGTTGACAGAATTTTGTTCCAAATATTATTAATGGGTTCAAATGCTAAAGCTTAAACTAAATATTAAGTTTAAACTTCATGCAATTTGTCATTTTGTTATGCGGAATACATACACAGACCTAGGGACCTCAGAACATGTATTTCTGGCGAAAATTCTCTATCGAAAATTTGACACGATCGATACCTCCTCTTACCAGCAGTAACAGAAACTAAAAAGTCATTCTATTATAAAAGTGATTTTAAAAAATCTGGTCTGAAACACTCACACAACTTTCTCTTACTCCAGTTTTCAAAACTGTACCTAATTGATAAATTTTATAGTTTGTGTACAAATTTGATGAAATTACTTGGAATTCGTCGAAAACTGAATAAAATGTTCAGTAAAAGTGTACTTCCGGTTTACTAAGTTTCTTGAAACTCGAAATTTTGGCCATCTACTTATTTCTAATTAATTTTGTTTGTATGGTAGAATTGTATAATCAACTATGATAGAGAGAAAAACATAACCCCACTCCTCCCCCAAAAAGTGCCCTAAAATGAATTTTTTCAGAGAAATGCTTTAAATTAAAGTTGTAGATATCTTTGTATGTGTATTGACATACCAAGTTTGAAGAATATCTTCGGAGCCATTTTTGAAAAAATTACAAGAAAGTAAGAAAATAACAGAAAATTGAAAAATATTTTTCAGTAAAAACCGCACTTCCGGTTTTCTGATTTTATTCAAACTCGAAATTTCAGCAACACATTTAATTCTAATTAATATTATTTAGCTGATAGAATGTTCTCATTTAGGTGAAATGCATTTTCTCGGAGAAATGTTTCAAATAAAAATTGTAGATCTATGTAGATGTAGTTGATATACTAAGTTTAGAAGGGAGGCATTTTGGAAATAATTGCAAAAAAGTGTAAAAAAAAAAACATTCAGTAAAGTGGTACTTCCGGTTGAGGAATTTTGACCGCTGACCTACTGTCAGATCCCATTGGTAGATATACCCAAAGGAATATCAAATTTGAACTTTCTGTGATTTTTCGTTTTTGAGCAATGGTGTTCACATACATACATACACATACATACACACACACCATTTGCTAAAAACCAATTTTTTTTTTTACTCAGAGGACCTCAGAACGGATATTTCCGGTGAAAACTCAATATCGAAAATTTGGCACGATTACCATACTTCCTCTTACTAAGGAGTAAGATAAAGTAAAAAGTAATAAAAAATTTATATACATAATTTTGTGGATAAGTAAAGGAACAAAAGAAGAAATGTGTAGGTTGATATTTTTATATTGTGAAAGCATTTTTTTTTCATTTGTGATAAACTGAAATAAAAACAAAATAAATAAATAAAAAAAACACCAAGTCGCCATTCAAGGTAAAAAGGAATGGTCACCTTTTTTTTGTGACATAATTTCAATTCACAGCTACTTTTTCATCATAAACATTACCTTTTATAAGCACAAAAAATAAAAAATAAAGCAAGCACCATTCTCCATTTTTTTATTTATTTTATATTCGTCTGCTATATCCAATTTCATTTCAAACAATATCCCTTATTTTAATAAAGTTTTATTTCTAAAAAATATAAATCTAGTTAAATTGAACTTTTGATGATTAGACATTTTAATATTTCAATGTTAAAAGGACCAAGTTTTAGCCAATATGTTAACTGTGAATTACTACAGTATTATACTATTTCAGCATTGTTAATTTCTATCTCTATTTTTATATTTTTTCTTCATATATATATATATATATATAATATACTTTAGCTCGGCAACTTAGTTCTGACACCCAAGCGATTGTTAAGCTCCACCCATTACCAAAGCTTTCTAGTAGCTGTGACGTCATTGAACTCCGCCCACATGTTCTAAAACTAAAGTTGTCGCGACCTATACAAACTTCCATATTTTATTTCGTAACATATTCTTGATTATTTATTTTCTACAAAAAATAGTTTGCATGATTTTCTTTATACTTCACCTCCCTCCTAGCCCTTATCACATTACTTTTATGGACAAATTTTCCCCCTGGGAAAATTGTATTTAGGACATTCTAGCGTAGCTCTCTGCAGCATTATGACTCAAAAAAAAACTTAGACTTTACAATAGACGGATTCAGGCTTTTCCAAAGCAGATTACATAATTTTATCCACTTGCTTGCTTGATAGTTTTATTAAAAAATACGATACAAATACGTACAATTACGTCGCTCAGCATGCGGATTTCAGGAGTGTGGGTCAAAAACACTACAAAATTTACATTTGCAAGGAGGGAACGCAAAATGACAGATACATTTCGTGTAAGGGAAATATTCAGTGAATACTTCAATTCTGATGCTGGGTCTGTGTGATCGAATCTTAAGCTTCTGAAGTGCAGTTTAAATATTATAATATAGTTTTACAACTTACATAAATAAAGTGTTAATCGTACATTAAATGCAATATGGAAATTCCACGTTTATTCAGTGCAACATTACTTGATGGTTTCCCTGATTTTTCCCCGATCTTCACGAAATTGGTAGCAAAGATTTTCTTTAAGCCTCGAATGGGAACTTGTAGATAAACTAACCACTATCATTTGGAATACTTTTTCCGAAAAATTAATTTAAGATTTTCTAAACTTTGATACAAATGATGATAGAAGGACCACTTCTTGATCTACGTACAGTCACAAAAAGATCCTAAATATACGGTTCCTCACCAACTTTGTGTGCAAAGTAGGAATCATAACAGTAAATATTTAACGGTTTGAAGAGAAGTTTCTACAATAATTGCAAAAAGTGCAGAAAAAGATGGAGCAATGTGGGTGTGTTTCATACCAGACATCATTTTGAATACTTAATATTAATTCTTCCAAAAAAATAAATCTAATATTTACGAAAGGGAGCTAAAAATTCTTCATATTTTTGTAAAGTTCCAGTGACTTGCTTACTCTCGGCATAGGCAAATCTGGATACAGTGTTTTCAAGTGAAATGTAGTTGGTGATGGTGTATTGTTTGTGTAGTTGCTTGTGGGGTGAGCAGTTTTGTAAAGGGCGGCTTGTGTGTAGGTTTGAGAAAGAGAGAGAAGTATTAAAAATAAGTAAGAGATCACCACTGTTTTTGAAATAAATATATATTCTCTGAGTGAATTTAACTACTTTATAATATCACAATAATATGCTTATTAAATACTGAAACTAGCTATGTTTTAACTTATAACTGGCACTGAATTTAGGAGAGCGATTTTTCACACAAGTGTTCTTGGTTGGATATCTAATTCAGGCTGTCTAAAGTATGCCCTGCTCTAGCGGGGGTACAAAACAGTTGGCCAAGTGGCATTGTACGTATTACTCTAACGGATTCTTGTGCCTTTGTCTCTTTAATAGCAATTACCTTAAATTACAGTATGTGACTCTAAAATACACTATTTTTGAAGGTAAACTGATTATTTATTTTCCAAAATTATTTCATTCAAATTTTGTCAAAATTTACTAAACTATTTTTCAAAACTATTATTTTTGCATTTCTTTCTTCCACTACATAACTTCCACTACTTTATTCTTCTGTCAAATAAACTAGAGAATGTGGAATATCCTTATAGAAATAGAATATCTCTATAAAAAATAGAGATAATTACTATCTTTCATTTGAAAAATAAGGTTAGACATATTTCTTTTATTTACATCTTGCAAACTAGGGCAACATTAGCGGACAAAGCTGCTGGCATTTACATAAGAATGGCTTGCAGCAATACATAGTGTCCTTTGTCTTTGTAATAAGTGGGCTTTTGTCATGTACCACAATTATCTGGTAGCCACATGATTTGCTAGATAAGCGCTACTACAACCCTCTTTATACTATACTATTCAAAACGGTTCATATAATTTAAAAAGTTCAAGAGAAATTATGAAACCAAGCAATTAGTATTTAATAATAGACTTAATGCTTTATTCTAAGAACAGAAAGAACTGGTTTAGATAAGAAAAAAAATCCGGTATGAAACACTCACATGAATTTCTTTTATTCTCACCCAGTTAATATAGTCCTCAAAACTGTTAATCTAGTTTTTATATAGACTGATAAAGTTTCTTCTTTAAACTTGAAATTTTGTTTACTAGTCTTAAAACAAATATGGAGGGGCGGCGGGAAATAAATACGGGAAGTGAAAAGCGCGCCGAATAAAATCTATTTTGTAAAATCGCACTTTCATTTTACCGATTTTCTTAAAAATTGAAATTTTAGCGATGCTTTTATAATGTATATTAATATTATGTCGGTGGGAAAAAAAAACATACATTTTACTGAAGTGGTCTTTAGGATATAATATAATGCTACAATTCCCTCAACAACAAAAAAAACAACCAAGAAATCAATTTTCCCGGGAAAATGTTTCGTATAAGAGTGATAGGGATTTATGAGGACGGTATACAAAGTTTAAAGAAAAACGTTGGAGCCGTATTCGAAAAAAGAAATCGCTAAAAAAAAAAAAAAATTCTTATACAGAGATTTACATAGTTATTTACTGATTATTATTCATACATAATTATTAATAAATGTTTAGTTGAGCTGAATGTTATATCAATGGGAGAATCTCAATTTAATAAAATTAAATTTTACTTTTTTTGAGGAAAGCATAAAACCTAAGTACCAAACTTTTTTTAAGTAGAAAATTCATTAGGAATAAATTACAAACAAAAGTGGTAGGTCTTTTAGTTACTTTAATGAAATCCCTTGGTGGACTACTAGTAATTAAGACATAACTACGAGTATCAAAGATATTTTTTCCGTGATAGCCTATGTCATTTAGTGGGAGGGGCTCAATCGGCCGGTTTCTGGCGTTCTCCTATCATCAGGATGTCTTGATAAATAATGTGATAACATAGACTTGCACAGACAGTAAAATCAATTTACCAAACCAGCCACCCGAAATTTCTGGTCTTCATAATATTTACTAATTTAGTTTGAACGTGGGGTGGGTCATAATCCCAGGCAATAGGCCTAAAATAGGAAACCTCCCATCTTCATGTGGTTATGTGTTTCCCCAATCAGTCCTTTTTGCGCTATCATTTCCTCTGATCTGAGTGTGCCTTAGTGGCAATTTGATGATTGCGACGCAACCGAACAGCAGGTGTGAGGCAGTTTCCTCCTCCTTCTGACATAATCAACACCAAAGGTTCTGAATTAATTATCCCCAACTTGAGTAGGTGTTTCTTGAACATTCCGTAACCCGTGAATAGGCCTGTCACCAGATTAATCTGGTTCCTTTCTAAGGAAAGGTCTCTTTGGTTCTATGATTACACAGTTTAAGCATAATCATCTTACTGTGTCTAGCGCTTGGATTTGCTTTCCAGATTTTAACGTGTTCTCTTTGGAATCAATCAGTGAGAGATGCACGTTTTTCCAAACTTTACTCTGGTTATCCCTAGGGCAGGTACTGGACCACAGAACGATGTATTTATTTATATATATATATATATTTATTCGCCCCATTCCTGGCCAGTTGGTGGCTGTTTCATTTCCTCTAATCCCCATGTGCCCCGCCTCATACTCTAGCCGAACCTTATTGTGTCGGGAAAGTTACGTCTGGGTTTTCTACAATTCCTGACCATAGACGAGGTGGTTCTAAGGTAGCAAAGTCTTCAGTGCAGCCTGGCTGTCCGAAAAGATGTGAATCACCCTATTTCTAGGGGGGACTATTCTCGGGTTTTCCTCAGCAGAGACCTGATTGCAAGGATCTCGGCCTGGAATATTATAAGTAACTGCCAAAAGGCCTCTGGATTAGTACCTCCGGCTTCACCCCATACATGCACCGCATGTATGCCTTTATATTTACTAAGCATGAATCTTTTATAAAAGAAAACAATTTAATACTTGGGATTATTTATTTAGTTTTTTTAATTTAAGGCGTATCAACATCTAGGTCATTAGCGCTCGGAGCCTTCCCAGTGCACTGCGGGCATCCGGATAGGTTCTCTCGCTATAGACAACACTGTCCATCACCGAACAGTGAGCTGTGGAGGCTCTTACGAAGAAAAAATCTAAGGGTAGCAGTGGACTCGAACCCGGGACCTCCGCGTGGGAGTCCAACGCGCTAACCACTTATATCTATTAGTGGTTCCCTATCCTATATTTATTAATAATGAATATAATAAAGGACTCATTATCTACTTGATATCAAGGTGTACATATTGTTTGCAAATTTTACAAATTATTGCATTTTTATTATTATTGCAATAACTTCCTTGACATCACTGAATTGCAATTGGTCTGCCTACTGAACGTGTCAGAATATCTCTCTTTCTTTGTTTCCGTTCTACAGTCGTTTCATAATCACTTTTAAGTTCTTCTGTGAATAATATCCATAAAATACTCCTCATATATTTTCGAGAAAAAAAAATATGTACAAACAAATTTCAAATCATACCTGACTTCTCTAAATTGGAAATAATGAATAAAATTTCTGTGGCTGATAGGGAAAAATGGTACAAATTGTTAAACAACATTATGTTATGACTTATTAAAACACTATAAAATAAATATTGCGCAATATAAGTAATAATAAAACTATAAAAAACCTCAACAACTCCATAATAAAAGATAATTAACAAAATAGATAATTAATTTTGTATGCAATTAAAAGAAATAAATAAGAAACTAACGCACACAAAAAGTAACAATATGTAATGATAAAATTGATTCTAATACTATTTAATCCAGAAGTGTTTTATAAGTGAAGAAAGTAACGGCGGTTAGAGACATCGATAAATCGACACGATTACCATGGTGATGTATAGAAACAAATAAAAAAGTTAAAAAGCAAATAACAAGACACGTGAGTTTATAAATCAAGTACTTGCATTTCTATATAATCACGTGTTTCTGTGAAAAAACAATACCTCCTCTCAGACTGGTACAAACGATCTTATCTATAATTAATTCCATTCAAATAACATTAAGATCTTTATTTTGATTTCATTTATTGTAATTTAGAAATAGTAAATCATTTCTTTCAATTGATACTGTAAGTTTTATTCGAAATTGTGTTTCCAATATTGCATAAATGATTTCCCCAACCCAATTTTCACTGACCTACAAATAATTGGTCTCGGAGTAATTTCCCCGAAAGTGCGCTTTCAATATGCTGTACAGCTGTACGTATAATCAATGTGGATGTTGGATGTTTGTGAAGGCAACAGCTGAAGCCAAATCCTGATTTACTGCGGCTCTCTCAAGTGTCCAGTGTGTTTGTACATAAAATGTTATCGTCTATAAAATGTACAATGCGCAATCTATCAGTGACTACAAACAATAGTGAGTCGGAATTTCCCTATGGGTTTGCTAAACCCAAGAAGTTGCCCATATTCAACTATCTTTGAAGATTCCATATATGTAATTGTAACAGCAACCAAAGAGAAGCTCAGCAAAGAGAAAAGAAACAAAACCCAAAAACCTCGTACTGAAGTGATGTCATGTGTATCGAACTGTCCGTCGCTATATTTATACAGTTTCTCCCACTCCAGTCCGAGAGAGTGGTTTTGGGTTTTGTTTCTCTTCTCTTTGCTGAGCTTCTCTTTGGTTGCTGTTACATCTGGTTGATAATATAAGAAGAAAACTTGGTTAACACTGGTTAACTAATATATTAATAAATAGACAAAGACTGCCTGGTCTTTACAATAGAGGAATGTTTAAGGTAGAGTGTATGAGAATGACACATAGCGATTGGATGTACTGAACTGATGTCAACTGTATCGAACTGTCCGTCGCTATATTTATACAGTTTCTCCCACTCTAGTCCGAGAGAGTGGTTTTGGGTTTTGTTTCTCTTCTCTGTGCTGAGCTCCTCTTTGGTTGCTGTTACATAATGTAAGTGTAAATGTTGCTCGAATAGTTAGTTGAAGATAGTATTATATCGCAAAAAAAAATAAATGAAAGCACATTCTGTAATGTCAATACCGGTTAATCTATTTTCTCAAAACTTAGTATTTTTCAACTTATTTATTGTCCTCTATATGATATGGTTATGGCGCAATAAGCTTGTTTGGTTACGAGGCCAGCGTATAGACCACCCGTTGCTTAATATTAGATGGTTAGAAGCACCCTAGGATTCCATTAAGGGCTCCCTACAAATCACCATTAATCAATTTTCCCAGAAAAATGATTCAAATAAAATCAATTGAATCTCATTTGAGTGGAGGATGTGACACAATCAGACCCTTCGTAAATCCATATTTTTGTGGAAATCCAACTACCAAAGTTTATCACTAACCTTCCTCTTAAAACAGTATAAGAATATTTATATGATATCACGTTTATTAGCTTACGATAATAAATAAAAAAAAATCTGGTATGAAACACGCACACAACTTTCTCTTTACTCCAGTTCTCAAAATTATAATTGACAAATTTTATACTTTGTGTACCAAATTTAATGAAATTCGTCGAAAACTAAAAAACTGTTCAGTAAAAGCGCACTTCCGGTTAACTAATTTTCTTGAAATTCGGAATTTCAGCCATCTATTTATTTCTAACTAATTATGTTTGGATGATAGAATTGTATAATGAACTAGGATACCACTTTGATGAAAATCTAACCCCACCCCTCCCCTAAAAGTGCTCTTAAAAGAAATTTCCAAGAGAAATGTTTTAGATAAAAGTTGTAGATCTTTGCATGTTTAGTTTGTATACGAAGTTTCAAAAAAATCATCGAGGCCATTTTTGAGAAAATTGCGAAAAAGTCATTTAGTAAAGTGGTAAAGTAATTGCACTTCCGGTCATCCGATTTTTTTCAAACTCGGAATTTCAATAACATATATAATTCTAATTAACATTATTTAGATGGCAGAATTGCCTAATAAACTGAAATAGCACTTTAGATGGAAACCTACCCCCACCTTTCCCCCAAAAGTGCCCTTCAATGCATTTTCTCGGAGAAATGTTTCAAATAAAAGTTGTAGCTCATTGTATGTGTGGTTGATGTTTGACGTTTAAAGAAAATCGTCGGAGCCATTTTTAAGAAAATCGCAAAAAAGTAAAAAATCCAAGTAGTAAAGTGGTACTTCCGGTTGAGGAATTTTGACAGATAACGTACAGTCAGATCCCATGGTGACCCCTAAACGGAATATCAAATTTCAACTTTCTACGATTTTTCGTTTTTGAGCTATGCTGTTCACATACATACATACACACACACACACACACACGGACACACGGACACACACACACAGACCATTTGCTAAAAACCACTTTTTTGGACTCAGGGGACCTCAAAACGGATATTTCCGGTGAAAACTCGATATCGAAAATTTGACACGATTACAATACTTCCTCTTACTAGGAGTACGAGAAAGTAAAATCTGGTATGAAACACTCACACAACTTTCTCTTACTCCCGTTCCAAAATTATAATTGACAAATTTTATGGTTTGTGTACCAAATTTAACGAAATTCGTCGAAAACTGAAAAAAACTGTTCAATAAAAGCGCACTTCCGGTTTACTAATTTTCTTGAATCTCGGAATTTTGGCCATGTATTTATATCTAATTAATTTTGTTTGGATGATGAGAATTCTATAATCAACTATGATAGCACTTTAGAGAAAAACATAACCCCACATCTCCCCTAAAAGTCCATTTAAATGAATTTTCCCATAGAAATGTTGTATATCTTTGTATGTGTAGTTTATGTAAGAAGTTTCAAGAAAACTGTCGGACCTATTTTTGAGAAAATAGCGAAAAAGTGAAAAAAATCATTTACTAAAAGTGGTAAAGTAAAACGCACTTCTGGTCATTCGAATTTTTTCTAACTGGGAATTCTTGACAACATATTTAATTTTAATTAAAGTAACCCCTCCTCTCTCCAAAAAGTACCCTTAAATGAATTTTTCCAAACAAAAGTTGTAGCTCTTTATATGTGTAGTTGATATACCCAGTTTGAAGAGAATCGTTGGAGCTATTTTTGAGAAAATCGCAAAAAAGTAAAAAAATTAACTACTAAAGTGTTACTTCCGCTTGAGGAATTTTGACAGATAACGTATTGTCAGATCCCATGGTAGTACCTAAACGGAATATGAAGTTTTTAACTTTCTACGGTCTTTCGATTTTGAACTATGGTGTTCACATATATATACACACAACACACATGCATGCACCATTTACTCAAATCCACTTTTTCGGACTCAGGGGACCTCAAAACGGATATTTACGGTGAAAACTCGATATCGAAAATTTGACACGATTACAATACTTCCTCTTATAACGAGTAAGAAAAAGTAAAAATTGTTTAAAAATTCAAACATAATGTCAACAATTTTTCAGTTGGTTAATTAGATTTACTGGGCCAGCTTAAATTTTATGACTAATCACTGTTATAAAAGAAAGAATTTAAATAAGAGAAAAACAGAAAACTAAAGCAAAGACTAGCAGACTAAATTATTTCAATTCAAACAAAAATAAACTTAATTTCTTAAATTAAACAAGTTTATTGGGTTAATTAAAATTTAACGTAATATAAAATTCTATGCTAAGTATAATCTCGCAGAATAGAAAATTCAAGGCTGTAAAAAAAGCTCATTTAATTAGTATCCAGTTAAAAAGCATCCAGTTTTCAAGTGCAATAAAATTTAATTATTTACAGTAAGCACTTCCAACTGAAAGTAGTCATTCAGACAAATCGAGCCTCTTTCTTCGTATAAGAGAACAGATGCTACTTGCATTTATGCCTTGCATTAAAAGCTTTCCCTATTCTAAGTAGGTTAATTTCCTGGTCTGTTGTTTCACTGATTATTTCAAAAAACTTAGTAGTAAAATCGACAATATATTTTTTTTTTAAATCTTGTGTGAAACATTCACACGGCATTCTCTTACTCCTTATTGCACAATTTTATATAAAATGATAAATTTTCATTAAACTCAAATCTTACTTATTTATCCCTAAACATAAATATAGTTTACGAAGTTTAAAGTAATTCGTTGGAGTAGTGTTCGAGAAAAATTACGAAAAACTGAAATTCTAAATCAGTGAAGTGGTACTTCCTTCCGGTTGATGGATTTTGCCCGAAAACTCCATGTCTCATCCGGTTGTAGTATCTTAACGGAATACCAAGTTTGAACTTCCTGCAACTTTCTGTTTTTAAGATATTTTGTTCACACACACGATTCGTATAAAAACTTTTTTTTTATTCAAGGCAACTCAAAAAGTGTATTTCCGGTGACAATTCAATTTCCAATACTTCTAATTATCGACGTGCGAGAGGAAGTAATATTTTATATATTTAGAAATTATATATATATATATTCAATTTCGAAAATCTCTTACAAGGAGTCAGAGAAACTAGAAAGATATTAATCACTTACAAATTCCATACATTACTGAAAATGCACTCAGTGGTAACTCTGGAAAATAATGACGCCACAAAAAGCTGTACTTCCGATAAACTCCAAATTTTGACAATATATTTAATCCTCTTTTTTTTTTTTTTTTTTTTTTTTAACCTTGCGGTTATTATGCTCTGAGGTTGCATAATTTGTTCACACCTTATTTTTTTGTACTGAAAAATGATACTCGAATTTACAAAGATCGTTTGAATATTTGTTTGTTTTTCCTTTATAGAGTTGGCATTATTCTCTCAATCATTCGCTTTCATTCATAACTACAAGTTCTCCAATAAATACTTTCATCCTAATAAATACGCTCATACCAATACAATCTCATACAGGAACAAAGATGTACTATTTGGTCAGGATAGAGTACTCAATATTCCTCTACCTCGAAATCTTTAGCCTGAAGTCTATAAAATATGTTATGTACATCTATATATAAGTATAAACTATTTACATATAAATTCAAATTTATTATTTCCATTAAATTTTTTGCCTTAACTTTAATATCTATTAAAAATATTATCACCGCTGTCGATGATAGCTGGATCATCTTTCAGAGCTTCTGACAAGGTATTGGGAATCTGTTTAATTTTCTTCTTCACTGATATAAATGGGCATTCAATTATATGCACTGATATTGGGACATTACAAGTATATTAAAAAATGGGATTTTTTTCCCCTGTACATCAGATAACTATGTGATATCCGAATATGGCCGATTCTCAAATGAACGACAATTATATCCTCTTTCCGAACGGTTCTAGAATGCCGATTTAAATTCTTATTAAACAAACGATTGAATCGCCGCATATGGAAAATAGTCCTTTGGCCAATTTAGAAGAAAGCCTGACGTCACACCTTTCCGAGAATTATTAAATGAATTTTCCTGGACAAATGCATAAATAATAAGTTATAAATCATTCAAAGATTATGATATTTTATCCGTCGTAGCAATGCATATTCCGTTTGTTCCTGTTTCCGTTTGTTCGTATATTCACTGAGTGTAACAGAAACATAACGTTGAAGTGAACTCAATACACGAAATTGGTGAATTTTGCTCTGACGATGGTTGAAAATCCGAAACCGGTCAGAAACAAATGGAATATGCACTACTACGACGGATAAAATATCAGATGTTATCCAGCAATGCAGACCCATCCACATATTCAACATTTCATGATTGATTAGTTGATACAAAGTTTAAAGAAAATCGTTGGAGCCATTTTTGAGAAAATAAAAAAATAAAAAAATGGAAAAATTGATTCAATAAAGTCCAGCCTGGAGATATTGATTAAATCCATATTGTCGCGTCTCTCAGTAGCACCTAAACGAAATACCACGTTCTCTGATATTCCGTTTTTGAGTTATGCTGTCCAGTATCACTCACAAATTTATTAAAAAAAAAAAAAAAAAAATTTCGGACTCAAAACATGTGTATCCGATAAATACTCAAATTAAATTTTGTACTAATTATGACAATAAAAGAAGTAAAAGAATCACGTTTTATTTAAAGAGATCAATATGAAAATAATGTTTTTGTATGTTACTTAAGTATCTTCGGTTCAATTCAGCAGCTTTTATCGGAGACCCAAACGTAAATATCAGACAATTTGGTTAATATTAAACCAACGATAAAAATATGGTGTGAAATATGTACAATTTTTTTTTTCTTACAATTCTCGCAGTTCTAATTGCCCAAGGAGCAAATAATTTACACAAAATTCTGCAATAACAACTCTGCATAAAATCAATTTTTCCCCCCCAAAAAATGTTTCAAATAAAAGTGACAGAAATAAAATTTTGGGGAGCCATCTTCGGAAAAATAATCTAGTTTGTAATACTAAACAACTTTCTTTTATTGTAATAATTAAAATTCAAACTGACAAATTTCAGAAATTGAATTTTTTCTAAACCTAAAATTGTTCAACTCAATATTACAGACAAGGTGGAACCATACATTATATAAAATACATTACATGCGACATAGATAGATTGGAAAAAAAACCTTAATCCACAATGATCTACATAAGAAGGTTCTACTGAAGAACTCTGTAGTCAGAACACGTTTTCCACCTTCGTCCTTTTAAGTAGGCCTAGCAATTCCTGAAAGGAGTTTTGGTCATAAAGTTGTTGGCTTCGGGATTACTAGCTCTCAACTGAAGAAAAATTTACCCACCCTCGCCAAGTTGACACATTCGCACAATGTATATGGAGGGGAGGAGGCTTTTTTTCCACCACCTTATAGAACCGGTACTTTACTTACGTGACCTTATAATTATGCATATACTTTCTGGTTTTTTTTTTTTTTTAGAGCAATGTGATATGCGTGTGATATGCCATCACATCCAGAATGTAATGGGGAGTGTCAGGAGTTTATAATTAATAACTAAAGTTATGACTACTGCCCTATAATTAATATACATACACTTATAATTCTATGGACTTGGCTTAATTAAGAAGATTAACGGACGGATAGAGAACACTAAATGAGAGATAGAGTGAGAGATGGGTAAAATTATTCTGTGTTGACTGGATGTTTGTTGTAAGCGCAAGTTTCATCGCTCCTGAACGATGGCTATAGAATGGGTGTTCAGTGTCCTTTTTTTCCTTCAATATAGACCCCTGTGGTAGGGGAAGCAGGACGATACTTCATCCCCAACCTTGGTTGGCCTCGTTTGAAGATACGATCTTGAACTAATCTGACATGTAATATGCCAACACAAGCATACAAGGCACTTGAATGTCACAACGCGGTCACAACATTTAGATACCTCTTATTGTCAATCTCAACAAACTAGAGTCAATATAAAAATGAATCTAATCACCACAGAAATCCTCACAAATAATCCGTGAAATCGAATTTTCGAAAAAATGTTATAGATATACGTGTTGGTACCTGAGTGGGAAAAACACATGTTTCGGTCTTTAAAGGGGCATATTGTACCCCTTAAAAATGGAAACATCCAACATGTGGGGATGTGTAACTTAAACTACTTTCCATGAAGGAGATTTACTTAATAATTAAATAATCTTAATATTAAGATAGTATAGGTAATTAATTATAGAGTAGATCTCCTTCAAAAAACATAGTTTAAGTTACACGTCCCCACTTGTTGGATGTTTCCATTTTTGCACTCTCCCTAGCATACTAATTTTTAAGAAAATCTTTGAAGCCTTTTTGAGAAACTCCAGAAAATCTCTGAAAACTGTTAAAAAATGTAGTCGTTCGTTCTCGGTTATCCCCAATTTTCTTTCATATTTCGAATTTATGAAATGCATTTATTGTACGTTATTACTAAGTAGTTCGTATATTGCATTGAAATGTTACTTTAAAAAAGCTTCAACATTGTACTCTTCTAGGAATTATCAAAAATCAATTTTACAGACAATTATCTAAAAAATAATATATTACGTGTTTATGGTTTATTAATTTTCAAGAAAATTGTGAAAATGTCAAATATATATATATATATAAAACAGAAATTACATTCTCAAGTAGATGGCTACTCAAGAGAAAGAAAATTTCATTTCCTGATCACAGTAGAAGCCGCCATGTGCCCATTACACATTTAAGTTTATAACTAAAATGGCATTCAATTACAACTTGTATTGCCTTTTGTACTAATTACAATAAACTTTTATTAAAGTGGCTGTCAATGGAAACTTGAAGTAATTACATTCAAGAGAGAACTAAAAGTTGCTATTTGATCACCCCCCCCCCTTAACTATTTAATTTCCAATTTAGTCAATTGAATATAATCAATATTATTTTCATCAGAGATATATTCCGTGTAGCCTACTTCTTTTTGTGGTCATCGACCGGTTTCGGGAGTTCGCCCATTATCAGGTTGCTTTTTGCCAGTGGGATAACATAGAATTTACAAAGAGAGGGGTGTTGGTACCTGAGTGGGAAAAAACACATGTTTCAGTCTTTAAAGGGGCATATTGTACCCCTTAAAAATGGAAACATCCAACATGTGGGGATATGTAACTTAAACTACGTATCATGAAGGAGATTTACTTAATAATTAAATAATCTTAATATTAAGATAGTATGGGTAATTAATTATAGAGTAGATCTCCTTCAAAAAAACGTAGTTTAAGTTACACATCCCCACTTGTTGGATGTTTCCATTTTTAAAGAGTACAGTAGGCCCTTTTAAAGACCGAACATGTGTTTTTTCCCTCTCAGGTACCACATCCCTCCCTCTTAACCTAGTTAGGCCCTAACAAAAACATTTTTAAAAACCCGTTTATCAACTAAATTTGCTCTGTGCAAATCTATGTTATCACACTGTTTGACAAAAAGCATGCTGATGATGGGCGAACACCCGAAACTGGTCGATGACCACAAAAAGAAACAGGCTATCACGGAAAAAGTCTCTGATGTTTTCCAGCTCTACGGAACCAAATCACCACAAATATTATTTTCATTACACTAATAATTTTACTGTTTTAAATTTAAAGTTTAATAAAAAAGAAGAAAATGATTATGAAACTTACATGAAATTTGGGAACTTTAAAATCTCTTATGTTTTAAAAAAAAATTGAAAAATCAAGTTTTTATTTAGACCAAATTAGACTAATTCCTAATTATTTAATCCATCACTTTGTTCGAGGAGCAAACAACAGGATCGTTCATTTTGACCGTTTAGTAATTATCTGTAATTGCAGATTAGTACGTTGCTATTCCAGGAATCTAAGAATTCCAGTACATTTTAATGGGCACAAAAGCTTTTCAAAAATAGATGTTTATAAGGGGCGTAGTTTCAGATATCTATTACAGAAGAGTAAAAGCCAAAAACAACCATTATAAGGTATGAGTTTAATGTTACGATCTTTGGTCGGCTAAATTTACCTTTCTACGAATGAGGGTCATTCAATAAGTTCAAAGCACAAAAACGATTTATTTAATCAATACAAAACTTTGGCTACTTTACAAAATAGTCTCCAACATTTATACACTTGTCCCATCGTTCTACTAATTTGTGTATTCTTCTGGCAATAACATTCTTTGGCTTAAT
Source organism: Triatoma infestans (assembly GCA_011037195.1). Lineage (NCBI taxonomy): Eukaryota > Metazoa > Arthropoda > Insecta > Hemiptera > Reduviidae > Triatoma > Triatoma infestans. Next base: position 18,589 of record JAAEAF010007129.1, read on the forward strand.
ATCGAAGCCACATTTGCACTGATTTTTAACTTCTTCATTGGATTGAAAATGTTTCCCACATAGAGCCTCTGTAAGGGGTCCAAACCAATGGAAGTTGGATGGGGCGAGGTCGGGGCTATAGGGGGGGATGTGGAAGGATATATCTCACTCCACTTTGACTGATTTGAAACCTGGTTTCTTTGTGGGCGTCCGTAAGTTATCTTGGAACCCTCTCGCACATGTTTTCTTGTACTATAGCTTATTCTGAATAATGTTATGGTCAGTTCCAACACTCGCGGGCACTTCTTCAGCTATCAGTTCAACAGGAATACGCCTGCTGTCCTGAATTAACGCGTTAATTCGAGATTCGAGGGAGAAAGTTGTGTAACTTCAACCGGCCGCCCACTTCGTTGCTGTTACAGACCACACGGCAATCTTTAAACGGTTCTATGCATTTGTAAACGTTCAAACGGTTCTAACAATTATTCCCGTGCACTTTCAACATTCTTTCGTGGATTTCACTACCTTTCATATCCTCTGCAACTAAAAATCCAATCATTGAGGCGTTGTTCTTCCGAGGTACAATACTCGAGTGGACTCACCATTGTTAACTCAATACATTTGAGGTTATGCTTACCAAATACTCTCGAACAGCTGATGAGAAACTAAGTACAAAGATGGGATGCCAGCCAACTTGATGCACTGAAACTATTGTATTGATTAAACAAACCCTTTTCTGAGCTACAGCGAATTGTCTCGTTTCTTATTGAATGATCCCCCCATACATAAGTATGCGCCATAATTTCAATAAAATCTATTATGAAATTAATAGAGATCTTGAATTAAATTCAATAAACGCAAAATAATGGGATACAAATAAAATAATATCCATAAGTTGCAGAATTTCTCTAAGTTCAAAACTGATTAACTTAGCAGATTTTCAACAGATTTTTTTTTCCTCATGCAACAACCATATTTTATGAGAAAAGCAATCTAAATATATAAAATTCGTTTAAAAAAAAAAAAATTGTAGTTCAATTTGAAATAAGAAAGTTGGTTTCGAAAACATTTATTGATGCAGTTTAAAAAAAAAAAAATCTGGTGTGAAACACTCACACAACTTTCTCTTACTCCAGTACTCAAAATTATAATTGACAAATTTTATAGTTAGTGTACCAAATTTAATGAAATTCGTCGAAAAGTGAAAACACTGTCCAGTAAAACTGTCCGGTTTACTAATTTCCTTGAAACTCGGAATTTGGGTCATATATTAATTTCTAGTTATTTCAATTTGGATGACAGAATTGTATAATCAACTGTGATAGCATTTTAAAGAAAAACATAACCCCCCTCCCCCAAAAGTCCCCTTAAATGAATTTATCAGGGGAAAAGTTTCAAATAAAAGTTGTAGCTCTTTATATGTATAGTTAACAACACTGGTTTAAAGAAAATCGTTGGAGCCATTTTCGAGAAAATACCAGAAAACTGAAAATTATATTTCAGTAAAAACGCACTTCCGGTTATCTATTTTTTTTTCAAACTCGGAATTTCAACAACATATTTAATTCTAATTAACATTATTTAGATAGCAGAATTGTCTAATATACTGAAACAGCAGTTAAGATGAAAACCTAAAAACCACCCCTTCCCCAGAAGTGCCCTTAAATGAATTTTCCTGGAGAAATGTTACAAATAAAAGTTGTAGCTCTTTGTATGTGTAGTTGATATAGCAAGTTTAAAGAAAATCTTCGGAGCCATTTTTGAGAAAATTGCAAAAACGTAAAAAAAACAACTAGTAAAGTGGTACTTCCGGTTGAGGAATATTGACACATAACGCACCGTCAGATCCCATGGTGATACCTAAACGTAATATCAAGTTTGAACTTTCTACGATTTTTCGTTTTTGAGCTATGCTGTTCACATACATACACACACACAGACACACACACACACACAGACCATTCGCTAAAAACCACTTTTTTGGACTCAGGGGACCTCAAAACGGATATTTCCGGTGAAAACTCGATATCGAAAATTTGACACGATTCCATACTTCCTCTTACTAGGAGTAAGAGTAAAGTAAAAAAAATCTGGTGTGAAACACTCACACAACTTTCTCTTACTCCTTCTCAAAATTATAATTGACAAAGTTATAGTTGTGTACCAAATATAACGAAATTTGTCCGAAAACTGAAAAAGCTGTTCAGTAAAGCGCACTTCCGGCTTACAAATTTTCTTAAAACTTGGAATTTAGGCCATCTATTTATTTCTAATTAATTTTGTTTGGATGATAGAATTGTATAATCAACTATGATACCACTTTAGAGGAAGCTGTAACCCTACCCCTCCCCTAAAAGTGCCCTTAAATGAATTTTCCCAGAGAAATGTTTTAGATAAAAGTTATAGACCTTTGTATGTTTAGTTTATATAGGTAGTTTCAAGAAAATCGTCGGAGTCATTTTCGAGTAAATCGCGAAAAAGTGAAAAAATTATTTAGTAAAGTGGTAAAGTAAACGCACTTCCGGTTATCCGATTTTTTTCAAACTCGGAATTTCAACAACATATTTAATTCTAATTAACATTATTTAGATGACAGAATTGTCTAATATACTGAAACAGCAGTTAAGATGAAAACCTAACCCCACCCCTCCCCCAGAAGTGCCCTTAAATGAATTTTCCTGGAGAAATGTTTCAAATAAAAGTTGTAGCTCTTTGTATGTGTAGTTGATATAGCAAGTTTAAAGAAAATCTTCGGAGCCATTTTTGAGAAAATTGCAAAAACGTAAAAAAAAACAACTAGTAAAGTGGTACTTCCGGTTGAGGAATATTGACACATAACGCACCGTCAGATCCATGGTGATACCTAAACGTAATATCAAGTTTGAACTTTCTACGATTTTTCGTTTTTGAGCTATGCTGTTCACATACATACACACCACAGACACACACACGACACACACACAGACACACCACACACACACAGACCATTCGCTAAAAACCACTTTTTTGGACTCAGGGGACCTCAAAACGGATATTTCCGGTGAAAACTCGATATCGAAAATTTGACACGATTACAATATTTCCTCTTACTAGGAGTAAGAGAAAGTAAAAAATAATAGATCACATATTTGGAATCATTGAAACAATTAAGTGGCGTAGCATTTGGATTTTTTTTCATTTCCTCTTACTACAAAGTAAGTATTGCGATCGTGTTAGATTTTCGAAATTGAGTTTTCACCGAAACTACATGTTTTGAGAATCCCTGAGTTATTTAATTTATTGCAATCACATGTTTGTTTTTGTTCATATCTTCCTCATGTTAATTACTTAATTATAAAATCACTAATAAATATTTAATTAATACACTAATAAATTATTTAACAAGTATTTTCTGTAAAAGTGCCGCTAGCGACATCTAAGTATTTATTGAGCGGAAATATACAAGAAGAATTCACTGCATGGAATAAATGAAAAGAAGTAATAAAAGTCTTGCCCAAAAATGTATGATCGCCAGAGTTGTTGTAACCTAATAGAAGAGAGTAAGGGTAAAAAGCAACAGGTATCTACCTGAATCAGATAAACTGTCCTTTGACAACTAAATTTGGATGCTTTACCTTGTATATACAGGAATTACCGTTCAAAGTAAAGAAAAATGATTTTTTTGGCAGATCTTTCATACATAAATAATGAGTAATGAAGTTTTGCTTCGAAAACATTTCAGAAGGCAGCTGGATGATTTTGCTAGGATTGAAGCTCTCAAAGTAATCTTCTCACTTAAGGTTTTGTTAATGCAAAAAAAAAAAAATTGTAATAAAATCTGGATGTATAATACTTCTTTTCATAGTATCAATTTACGAATAATTTCATGCAGATTAAGCGGGCAATGTGAAAACGAACGAAATAGGGCGACAAGATTCAATAGTCTTATAGTTCCGGGACATTTCTACTGTTTTCTCCGGGAAGTGACAAATTCGGCTTTCACATCCTACGTTCGCAGCAAATCACAAGCTTGGTGGAAAAAGCACAAGCTTGGAAAAAGTGAAGCTCAGGTTATGGATTTTCTTAAAAATACTTCCTGCCGAATCCTCCAAAGTATTCAAACGGTATATTATGTCAGCAGTTCCACTTTCTAAAGGCAATTTCATTAGGAGTTCATTATCAGAATCGCGAGGTCTTAATAAGGATTTGTGGTAAATCTGTGGACCGGATAGTGTAGGCTCAGAAACGCAAGAGTCTTTTGGGTCAGGCTAATATTGATCATTGCAGGAATTCTTGAAGGATCTATATCACTGCTAATGTGATGGCCAGCAGTGACGAGAGAGAGAGAGATATTCCTCCAAATGGAGGATGAGAGACGCCTCTCAAGCGGCTTTGGGACCCACTTGTGTGCACCATACTTGTGTTTTTGCTCTGAATCAGTAAATTCAAATTTCACAATAGATCCTTTGAGGTCTGGTGATCTACTCCTGCCGTCTCTATTCTATTGTAATCAGGACATTTGAACTGTCGTTGGATTGTTTTAGAAGATATTGACTGAACTCTGAAGGATCTATTGTGCCCTCGCAGCCTTCTAAGTGCAATGCCAACGTCCGGGCAGTTTTGTCTCGGTACAGATTTTCACTATCCATCACCGGGCAGTGACCTGCAGAGGTTCCTGGTGAGCGCCGAAGGGCAGTACCCCTAGAGTCGAACCAGAGATCTCTGCGAGGAATCCAGCGCGCTACCGTAGATCTTATTAGAATGACACTTTCCAGAAAATATTAAAGCTTGAAACTTCATAAACCAATAAATCGAAAAAGTGTGTTTAATGTAAGCAATAAGAATGTATGTGTAGCAACTATAGAAAGTCTAAAGAAAATTATTGTTCGATCTATTTACGAGAAAATTGAGAAAACTAGTTAAAAAAAAAAAAAAAAAAAAATTGTACAATAGTACTTCCGGTTTATGGATTTTCACCAAAATCTTCCTGCCGAATATCCCGGAATATTTAAACAGTATATCATGTTGGTACTTTCGCTCAAATAAACAAACCATTTTTAGTAAAAATTTTTTTTTTTCATTCATTCATTGAGTGTCCTTAAATTATAAATCCCATTGAGAATTCAGATTCGAAAATCTGTCTGTCAATATTGTATGAAATCAAAATTTTGTTAAATTATTCTTAATGTAACTTAGGAAATTAAGTTACTTATGTTAATTAAGTTTTAAGTTAATAAATAAGTACAATGTTTTAATAAATTGTTAAAAAAATGCCATTTTTATTTTTGGTGAGACTGACAAAAATTTGCAATGATCTTTTTACTTTTTGTGGATTAACAAAGGCATTAAGAAATTTCATATCTCTAAAAGGTGTCCAGACAAACCAACATTTATATTCATTAGGAAGGACGCAATAGTGATTAATTACGAAACCAGATAGGGACAGCAGAATAGTTATCAATCTAAAGTCCATTTATTCAAGCCTCGAGACAGTTTAGATAAATGCATTGTTTGCAAAAGGGTCCCAGCAGAATTTGTAAAGATTCTCTTCTCTTCCAGTGTGATCAATAAATCTCCAGTAAATTTTTGCATGGAATAAGCATTGGATTATCTTAAATATCCACTTTTCTACATTATAAGGTAAAAAACTAATGATAGTTGGAATTGCTTTCCTTACACGACTGGATTAAAATCATTAAAATCTTCATAAAAAATACAAAAATATAATAGGATTAGAGACATTTTCCGTGGTAGTGCTTCATTTTAGATAAAAATTTTAGATAAACCACCACAACAAATATAATAGGATTTTTTGTATAAACTTTTAGTTGCCTTCAAAATTAATATAAATATGAATGGGGATTATTTTGAAAAGGCAGAATATTAGTACACTGAAAAAGGCCTATTGCTGTGCCTGGAACATACTTAAAATTAATATTTCTGGAAAAAAATATCAACTAAAAGATACGCCGAATCGTAAAATTAGATATTTAATTAATTAGTGTGCTAATTTTCGGGAAAAAAACGTGAAAAACTATAAAACAATTACTTAAAATCGCATTTTCGACTCACAGAGGTGAGAAATTGACTGTCTCCACTAAAGCTCATTCGCCAATATACTGCAGCGAGCGAGACAGGGAGGTGATGCGTAATTGAAGTGCCCCTGGAATCATAATGATGGCGCCTCGGTAAGGCTGCTAGTGAAACTACTGACACCACTTTTTGTCTGGCTAATTTGAAGGCTTGATTCTATTGCAATAGACTTATTAAATTGTCCTTTCAGTATTGCAGAGGCTTAATAAAGGTATTGTCGTAACTATGAAGCCTTAATTTAGCCCGTCCTCATCCTAAAAATATACAGCTTATGTTTTTGTTTTCATTTCCTTTATGAGTCCATTATTAAAAGTGGTTTTTAGAAACACTTGTTGATAAATATAGATTTATTTTATAACTCCCTTTTATAAAAAAAAAAAGAAGATAACTGTCAAATAACAAATCAACATAAAGCAATATTGAATGCAATCAAAAGTATACATAAACTTAATAACAATAGTAAAATCACAAGAAAATGTGTTATCACGATTTAGTATTTAGTTCTTTTGCATTAATAATAGCCAATTTGATTTTTAATCAAATTTGGCGAGATTTTATTCCAAGCCTCAAGTTCTTGCCTGTTCAATGCGACCAATAAATTTTCAATGTTAATATCAATGGATTTGGGGCTGGTAGGGAATAGTTTTCGGGCATTATACAATAACCATTCTCTTGTTATTTAGCTGTATGTTTGAGATTGTTATCTTGTTGAGAAAGGTGGCTGTCTTGGATCCCTATTTTTCGGACGCTTTTATCTAAATTAGTATGGACTATATTCACATACTTTTCAGCATTAATAATGCCATCAATGATGTGGTTTTATCCAACTCGAGCCCAGCTCATCCAAACCTAAACAAACCTCGCATCCCTGTTGGTGTTTTTTTTTTTAAATCTAGAGCGGTATTTTTTCCTTCAGACATAACGGCGACCATTCGTCAATCCAAAAAATATTAAATTTACTTTAGTCAGAAAACAAAATCTTTTTCCAAAAGTCCTGACGCTTGTTCATGCATTTCTTAGCGAAAACCAACAGCTATAACTTATTATTTTCGTCTGATAATTTGAGGGGGTAGCTATTCTGTGTGATGCCGATTTAATGTATTCTGCCCACAATTGAACTCGCTCTTCTCTGGATTTTTGTCACCCAACTTGGGACAATTTGTCAACTATCCCTCTCAGAAAGTATTTTTAGTCGCCCCGTTCGGCTTTTATTGTCGATGGAATCAGTTTTAAATTTGTTTTATCATATACGGTATATGAGATCGATTTATGCACCGCCCTGTTTCTCGGTAAGGTAAACTTTGCTGAAATAAATTAATAATCCGATCTTTCGGAGCGGAATTCCTAAATCTCTCTCCGTCTCCATCTTTATCTGATGAAGTTTAGACCTGTGAACACTTAAATATTTAAAGCCATAAACTCGAGTCAATTCATGAACTTGTCAACAAACTTGTTAACGTATGAATACCTTTCTTGCCTTAAAAAATGCATAATGTTGCTTTTGTTATTTACAATGCAATCTTCTTTTTTTTTTACAAAAGGAAGTTGTAAAGTAAGATTATATTTAGTAACAAGTTTTTCTTTAAAAAAAGCTATTATAATAAGAGTATTAAAATAATTAAACAAATTCACAAACATAATATAATGTATGAATACATTTTTTGACCCATAATATATACATATATATACAGATTTAAAGCAACCAAATTTAATCTAAATTTCAAAATTGAAGAATATTTATCAATTAGATTTGTAAGAACTGTTGTAAAAGAATTCTATTATGAGCAAGTCATGTAAGTGTTTCACACCAATTTCTTGGGGATTTAATTACGGTGAAAACTCTATCTCGAAAAGCTGAACTGATCTCACTTCTCCCTCTTAATAATGTTTTTTTTTTTTACTTTCTTTTACTCCTAGTAAAATCGTGTCAAGTTTCCGATAACGAGTTTTCACCGGAAATATCAGTGTTGAAGTCCCCTGAGTCCAAAAAAGTGGTTTTTAGAAAATGGTCTGTGTGTATGTGAAGAGCATAGCTCCAAAAACAAAAAATCGTAGAAAGTTCAAACTTGATATTCCATTTAGGTAACTCCATGGGATCTGGAGTTCCTTCACAATAAATAACAAAGAAAGAATAATTTACAACTAGTGGCCTAGCCAGCTGCCTGACTTCAAGACAAGGCCGCGGGCAAACAACAAACCAAGGGTAAATACCCTTACATCAAAGCAAGCACGCTAAGGCTGGCCACTGACCTAAATCGGTAGCCAGCTGCTGTCATCAAAGCAAGCACCGCTAAAGCTGACCACTGACCTAAATCGGTGGTCACCAAACTAACCAAGGTCGCACCACTAGGACAGATGTCTTGGTGTGAGTGTGGCCAACACTAATATATAAACTCGCCCCATTGGAAGAGGGGACGATTATACGATTATCCTTCAGTACGTCTTAATATACGAGCAGCAGTTTACGCGTCCCTATACAGTTTTTATTTATACTTATCATCTTTAGTTGTGCATCTTAGTTCATTTATCTTAATCATTCTAAATTATTAGTTATTTATCTTCTATTTATTTCTAAGTATTTCTTGGTAATAGTTACCATTTTTTTACGTTAAATTATTGTTCAAATACAGTCTATTTTTATAAAATCCGTGTTTATAATTCGAGCACTAACTTCCAAAAATCTCTAAACTAACTTCCGCCCTCTTCAAGACATCTACTACATACCTCAGGAATCACATTAAACGATTCCACTACATCTTGTAGTATCACGGTGGGATCAGATCATCCAATAAACGATTCCACTACATCTGATTCCACTACACGACGAATATCATTAAATTTGGTAGTCTAACTATAAAATATGTCAATTATAATTTGAAAACTGGAGTAAGAGAAAGTTGTGTGAGTCTTTCACAAAAAGATTTTTCTTTAATATTTCCTTAAGAGAAAATAATCAATGGAACTGAGGGTAAACAGAGAAAATTGCTTACAGCTTCTATAATAATGTAATAAAATTGTGGAGAATTTGTTTAGAAATTCCAGCTGATTCCTTACGTACTTTCCAACTTTAAACTATAATTAGATCTACATCTATAACATTTTTCCATATTAATCACTACGTATTTATTTTAATTTTTAGATATCAATAAAAGTCAATATATAACATTATTAATAATAATATAGAAGGATGGAAAAAAAAATATCATATTTTGAAAGTATTCATACAAAGTTAGAGAACTAAATATACATATATATTTTTGTTTAAATAGAGTGTACTACTAGGGAACAAGATTGTTGAATGTGTACAAAGATAAAACATTATCGATCGGTTAGGGGTTATAAGCCAGAACAGTGTGTTGTTGGGCGAGTGCAAAGTCCGGGGCCCAATACTCTATAGAACTCCTCTCTTTTGTATGGTTGTCTTCCTCATTTCATTCTGTGTTGTTGAAATAGCTTGTGGCTTCTATCTCTCTTTCTATGAGAAACTTCGTTTAAACTAGAAAGAAGTAGATAACAAGAGAATTCCAGTAAAAGACAGAAGTGTATAAAGAAATTAACGCTAATATCAAGTTCACTCAACTCTTTGCACTGTCAGTTAGTGTTAAAAGAGAAAATTCTATTTATTTCACTACCTGAGAAGATTAAACTAGCTATGGACAAACTAAACCAGAAAGAAATATCTCAGATCTCACATAAAAAGAAATAAAAATCCAAAGTAATAAATGAGGGTATAAAAAGGAAATTTTCTTCCAGCTTACATATAGTAATGTCAACCCTTCTTTATTAACCAAAACTTAGTATTTTCTGTCGGCAGTTCTGGATCAGGATTTCAAATAAATTGGGACAACAATTTTACCCAAAAATTTCTTCTTTGAAGGTTGTGCTCTAGTCTAGGCTACAGGGAATGAGGTGGTGTCCCGAGCCTGATGTTGGTGTGTCTTCATGCACATATCTGCCAAGAAGCTTCCAGTTATCCATACGGATGAGCACAGTGGAGGTGGATGTCGGCAGTCTAAGATTCACATTCGGGTTCCGGACAGGGCTTTTAGTGAGAGATGTAGCCGTGTCTTTCACGGACCTCTCTCATACATCTGGTTTGATACCTTATTGAGCACTGTGGTTTAAACAGACAAACTCTACTTAATGGGGGACATGCCAGAGACTCCTTTTGTAGAGTCTGCGAGACAGAGAAGAAACACCCATCAATCTTATGACAGTATGCCCGGGTTGTGAGGAATTTAGGTTAAGGACCTTTGTTGGAACAAAATATAGAAGTGCTTAAGCTATTTCCGGGTAGTTAAGGTTATAGTCCGGACTACAGTGAACCATAGATGGGTTAGACTCGGATCTAAATTTTTATTCTAGACCTTGTTTGTTGTTTTTCTTGGGGTAGCTTTTTGGACCCACTGGAGCTTTGAATAGCCAATGGAGGTTTGGTCCCTCCCCACAGTCGAATCCTTACATAAAAATTTAGCCATTTAGCCTAATCTACAAAATCTGGTGTGAAACACTCACACAACTTTCTCTTACTCCAGTTCTCAAAATTATAATTCACAAATGTTATAGTTTGTGTACCAAATTTAATGAAGTTCGTCGAAAACTGAAAAAAAACTGTTCAGTAAAAGCGCACTTCCGGTTTACTAATTTCTTTTAAACTCGAAATTTGGCCATCTATTTATTTCTAATTAATCTTCTTTGGATGATCGAATTTTACAATCAACCATGATAGCACTTTATAGCAAAAACATAATCCCACCTCTCCCCTAAAAGTGCCCTTAAATGAATTTTCCCAAAGAAATGTTTTAGATAAAAGTGTAGATCATTGTATGCTTAGTTTAGGTACGAAGTTTCAAGAAAATAGGCGGAGCCTAATAGTTTTTAGAAAATTGCTAAAAAGTGATAAAATCATTTAGTAAAGTGGTAAAGTAAACACACTTTCGGTTATCCGATTTTTTCAAACTCGGAATTTCAACAACATCTCCAATTCTAATTAAAATTATTTAGATGACAGAACTGTCTAACAAACTGAAATAGCACTTTAGATGAAAAAACCTAACCCCACCCCTCCCCTAGAAGTGCCATTAAATGAATTTTCCCGGAGAAATATTTCAAATAAACGTTGTAGCTCTTTGTATGTGTAGTTAATATGGCAAGTGAAAAGAAAATCGTCGGAGCCATTTTTGAGAAAATCGCAAAAACGTAAAAAAAGCAACTAGTAAAGTGGTACTTCCGGTTGAGGAATTTTGACAGATAACGGCTCCGTCAGATCCCATGATGACATCTAAACTTAATATCAAGTTTCAACTTTCTACGATTTTTCGTTTTTGAGCTATGC
>JAAEAF010007130.1:0-62613 GCA_011037195.1 Triatoma infestans
AATCGTTGGAGCCATTTTTGAGAAAAACGCAAAAAAGTAAAAAAACAGGTAGTAAAGTGGTACTTCCGGTTGAGGAATTTTGACAGATAACGCACAGTCAGATCGCATGGTGATATCTAAACGGAATATCAAGTTTTAGCTTTCTACGGTTTTTCGTTTTTGAGCTATGCTGTTCACATACATACAGACACACACATACACACAGACCATTTGCTAAAAACCACTTTTTTGAACTCAGGGGACCTCAAAACGGATATTTCCGGTGAAAACTTGATATCGAAAATTGTCACGATTACAATACTTCCTCTTACTAGGAGTAAGAGAAAGTAATAACTACTAATTAGCGAGATTAAGCTCATCATGTTCTTGCCGATAGTTTATAACGAGGACTTTAGTTTGAAACTTTGTGAAGGATAATTAGCCTACGCTGGGCACAGAGAAATGATACACAATAAGGAAAAATTAAAAAAAGTGATTTATGTTGTTTATTATATCACGTTTACTATTTCACTTACTAGGGAAACTAGACCAGCCATTTCTCTAGTCAGGTGAAAATTTTGCTTTTTGTAAAATTCGTAGCAGCTTGAACCATGATATAAAGAGACTGGTATGTCTGAATATAATGGAGATTAAAACACTGGATTGATTCATATCACGATGCATGTTTAGAATAGTTTGAAAATTAAAGTACAAATAAATCGTTTGCTTTAATGAGATAAAAACTTGCTTCCACAATCTAAATATTTACTAAATAATCTTAATATATTGTGATCTAAACTATGCTTCAGCCATAGTTTAGTTCAAGGTAACAGACGAATTTCGTTGGATGATGAGTATTATAAAATTTTATGCCCATCGTACACATTTAAGAAATGTTTATGATACTGGTGGTAAGTATTGAATTTAAAATCGAAATGGAAAGTAATTACTGTTTAATTCTTTAAAATTTATTTAAAACATATCAAGCATAATTAATCTAAAAGATATATTCTAGAAATGACAGTTATATTATATAAATAATTGAAATCGTTATCCTTTTTTTTTTTAATAGAAAAATTAGTGACACCGCAGCAATGTGCTATTCGTTTCAGTTGGATAATTTATAATGTGGAAACGATTTAATTAAAAAAATATTTCTTGATATTATTAAAAAATATATTGTTGTTAGTCGATGTTAGGAGTGAAAGGATATGATTCATCAGAATTATATTTATATCAGTGTACCAGTTACGCCTCTTTCTTTTCTTTTTTTATTTTATCTTTTATTAGAGTCTGGTGAATGTTCATGTATAGTGTTGAATAGGGATGCAATGAGAATTTGCGTGTAGTTGTTGTTAGAGGGGTTAGAGTACTGGCAGTGTAACAACGGGGACCTATTGTATGTTGTAAAAGTACAGCTGGTTCAGTGTTACAGACAGATTGGGATAGTGAATGTATGTCTGTTTCACTATGCTGTATAGAATGTACTTATTGCATATATAGAACTTGTGTGCGTGTTTGAGCGGTTAGAAGTCCCACATACTAATGACCTTGTCTCAGCCGCTACTGACCAAGCATTACTCCTCTCAGTGGTCAAATAAATAGCAATCAGTGACATCTTCTCAACCCCTCGCTCTTATATCACTTCCATCGCCCTCTCTTTATCACTCACCCCACTTGTCTTTTCTTAATTCTGTCTTGGTTGAGTTTATAACTCCTGGTGTACATTTTGGGTTCATTACCATCTTGAACAATCTTGAACTTTTCAAAACTTGGTGCGATCAAAATTTACTCAAAGGAAAACATGGTACACATGTTACATTGCATTTCCCACAAAATGTCCGTGGTTTTCCTTTGCACCTTCTAATTGGCATCTTCGCTGCCCTTCTCTTCTCATTATAAAATGTTTCGTGCCGTCGAATCGTTTGGCCGGGATTACAGACCTCGTAGGAAGATTGACTGATGGTCTCCCATGTAATCTGTCTTCACTTTTGAGGTATAACCGGGCAGTGAAGCGTCGAAATTCGAGAATTGAGGAATGTTTTTCTTCCACCATTTTGTGGAGTAGATATGCATTTACCACTGCCATGTCAAGCGCTCCAGTAACATTTTTTACCACGGATACTTACGTGGTGCTTTTCTAAGAGCCAATCGTGCTGGCCGACGCCTCCCATGTTGGTATTATAGCTGGAGAATACTTTCCGTTGTTTGACTGAAACTCTTTCTTTTTTCTCAGAGCACCACCTCTTCACGGAACTGGTAGGCTCAATGGAGTCGAAATTGGTAGCGATGGTGACGGGTTTGTTGACTTTCCACCTTACAGCTAGGATTTGATTGGATCTATCGAAGTAATCATACTGTAAGTATTCATACTGACCACGCTCCTTTTTTGAGAAAACAGTTGCATTCTCTAAAGGATATTTGCCAATTCTGTTTTCTCGAACAGTGCCAGTCGCACGGAATCCTTTTTCTTTGAGTTGTATCAGCAAGGAGTGACTGCAAAAAAAATTATCGAAGAAAACCTGGTGGTTTGATGAATATTTTATATGAGACAATTTCTCTAACACAACCCTTTGCCCGAGTGGTTCTTTATTTCTCAATGTTTCCCTTTTCACCATCTTAATTTCATCTTGCAAGTCATTAATTTTTGTTTCCATCCTGGAAAAATCTTCTATTAATATAATTTTTATAATCCAATAGTGCACTAAAAAAGTCATCAATTGAACCATAGATGCATCCATATCCTCTGATTTTATAGGATCCATATCCATTTCCGAATCGTAGTATATAAACTTGACCAAGATTTTCAACCGATCTTTTCAGCTTATTTTCAAGTTAATTGTTTATTTTCCTTTTGGCTGAAATAATTTTTTAAACGATTTAGACATGAATAAATCGTCAATTCGCAAAATTGTCCCGATATATTCATTCACTTTAGGCTTTAAAAATCAATTTGAATAAATAAATTGTTTTGCTTATTGTTAGTAGATCAGAACTATATGCACTCTCCTGGCTATTAGAGTTTCGATTAGCTAGTATTGCTAGTTTTATTAGAAATCTCTGCCTTTGGCAGAAAGCTAAGTGAAGATAATTGATTGTTTGTTATAAGCAATAAGCTGAATACTTAAAACAAACAATCAACTAATAGTTAGTGAGCACTGGAAGCTTTGTTTCCGGACTGAATGTGTCATGTCATGTTGGTTGTCTGTTGCGGCTGGTTGTAGACTCATCAAGTGTTGATTGTAGACTGACTAAAGCTCTGAAATTGCCGGTAACTTGAAGAATAGTGTCTTCTCGTCCGATCACGCAGTAATCAGGCATATGTGGGGGCAGACGTACTAGTTGAAGGTATACATAACGCGAAGGTAGCTCTGCTGCGGCTGGTAACGACAAATGAAATCTCCAGCGTCTGCTATCCACTATGGTGAATTTGTTCATCAGAGGACTCTTTATTTCATTAGTCCTTTACTCTTTATATTTACTATAACAATTGAAACACAGTGTAACTTACATACGGTCCAGATGTTGCTTATTTACTTGGTGTTCTTTATTAAGTTGTAAATATAAAAATGAAAATCACAATAAAGTAATAAAATGCACACACCAACTAACTTTTATTAATTGATCAATTTCACCAAGGCCAATAAATTGATAAAACTTCAAAAGAAATAATCATTTTTTTGTAATAATTCACTTGCAATGTCAAGCTAATGTACAATGAATAAACAAAAAAATAAAAAAAGGAAGCGGGTTGGTAAATTATATTTTTCAGTGTTAGACACTTTAACACCAAGGCTCTATTTATAGTTTGATTTACCGCCCATAAAATATAATAATCCTTGTTCATGACCAAGATAGGGCTAATTTTGCGTATAGCTTTGTACTAGAACGGGACGTTGGCGTTAACCGTCCTACCATTTAATCCACGTTATGATGCATGTAATACACCCTGGAAATCTGGCCAAGCTTTGATTAATGTTAGCCCATAGCACTAACCGTAAACGTTAGGCTGCAATTAATGCATTGCGCAAGCGTATGTCAACGTACAATACACACACACCTATACAAAGATACTTGTTTACATATATATAATAACTACAATAGTATATATAGCTAGACAAATATATATATTAACATTTACAGACAAATCCATCTGATATTGTAATTAATACTACCAATCAGCCATATTTATTACCTTTAACGTATTTAATTGCACAATAGATGCGCTGTAATTGGTGGCGGGTATGTTTGTTGTATGCAAAAATTATGTGTATCTGTTAAAATAACAAAATATCGTAATATAATTCGACTTTCTCTTACTGTAAGTTACATAGTTATTATAATTGGCATGTAATACTAATACTATGGTTCAACCTGAAGACTGAAACTGAAACTGAAGTGAAGTCTTTTACTATTCACTTCTAATGAACTGATTTTTGTCAAATTGGGAATTTGGGCATAACATTTGGTTGCAATTATTATCTAGACGATAAAATTGTATAACAAACTAAATTGACACTTCCTTCCCCCACCACCACCACCACCTTTCCTTCTCAACCTTTCTCAAATGAATTTTCCCTAAAAGAAATATCAAATAAACGTTACAGACCAATATGTATATTGTGTATATACGAATTATAAAGAAAATCGTTCGAGTAGTTTGAGATAAAATAGCAAAAAACTGAAAAATTTATTTAGTAAATTGGTGGTACTTCCGGTTGAATGATATTTGATCATAACCTTCTACATTGTTTAAGGTTTGTGTCGTTCATCGAAAAACAGCATTTAAGGGCATATGAGCAATTTAGTGTAAGGTAATCCAGGCAAGAGATAGTACAGGATATTTAAATGAAAATAAATCAGAAAATTTCTAGTTGAGAGTTGTAGTGGAAGAACGAAATGGAAAAATAATAGTTTTGTGAAAATTAGATAGTTCAAATAGTGTATTTAGTGATGGGACGTTCCAATCTCCATAGACTTCAATCCCTTCAATCAAAAATCCTTCGCACAATCGTAGATGCCCCCTTCTATGTTTCCAATCTAACCATCCATAGAGACATTGAAATTCCTTTTGTCAGTCTAGTTGCCCGAACCCGATATAAAAAATTCCATCAATCCCTGCAATCCTATTCTAATCCTTTAGTCCGTCGTTTAGCATCCCTCACTATTCCAGATAACCCAGTAAGGCGTTTAAAATGCCAATGGCCTCGTGATTTTCTCTCCGCAAGTGATAGGAGCAATTAGCTTTGCGTATAGGGAGTGTTACCGCTGGGTAGCTTCTCCCCTCGGAGTTTGCATGTGCGCGAGTGTATGCGGGCATGCTTAAGTGATTACTGTGTGATCGTTGTTACTTATAGCGTAAGAATCGCTGGTGTAGCAAAAAAAAAAAAAAAAAAAAAAAAAAAAAAAAAAAAAGAATGGGTACTGAGCCAGGTATACTACAATCTAGGTCATTGCTATTAGGAAAACAAAGGCACAGAAACCCCGTTAGGCCAACTCTTTTGTAAAAGAAAATCCCCCGCTAAAGAGAGCATTCATTCAGGACAGATTTGTTGTAGACACCAAGGAGAACACATCAGAACTGTACCAGTTTTAAGTTATAAGAGTTTATCATTATACTTATAAGCTTCTTATTGTGATATTTTAAAGTAACTTAATTTCTCTTAGAGAATATATCTATTTTAAAAACAGTGGTGCTTTCTTGATTATTACTAATACTTCTATCTCAAACCTACATACAAGCCTTTTTACAAAACCGCTCACGCCACAAGCCACATATAACAAACACAACATCACCAAACACATTTCAGAGTAAATAATTGACTTTGTCGATAAAGTTAAGCCTACATATCCGGTCAACAGAACGATCATAATTCTTTAAAGTCCAATATTCCTATTTAAGCAAGCTTACTTTCATGAGAGTTTACATTTGCAGTTTCTCAATGATTTCCTTTTATCTTACCTTTGGCACCACACACTTCTCCACAGACCCTGATTTTCGCGGGACTAGAACAAATTTTATCCCCTACTTTTGCCCTAGAAAGTACTTGAATCTTCTCGGCTTGTCTTATTCTTTAATATGTACTAGCACCCAGTATAAATTAAGCTTGTTAGAATTGTCGATCTAAGTGAGAAATTGAAGACAGTCCCATCTCAGCTTAGAATTTAACTTGGTAGTCATTGATAGACTTCCGAATCATGTCAGGGCTCAGGCAAGGGGACCCAATCGCCCCCCTCCTTTTCAATGTCGCTCTCCAGGCAGTTATCAGAAGGGCGGGATTGGATCAAAATGGAACAATTTTTTCCAGAATGACCCAAGTTCTCGCGTATGCAGATGACATTGTCATTATGGGAAGACCGCGTTTAAGTATGAAGAAGGGATTTGAAAAAATAGATAATGAAGCAAGGAGGATGGGCCTCTTTGTCAACGAAAAGAAGACAAAGGTCTTCGTGCTGAGGAGAAAAGTGCCAGTCTATCGCACGCAACATTATGTAGTTGGTGACTACTTCTTTGAAGCAGTAGACGGCTTCCAATACCTCGGTTCTGCAATAAACGAAAATGTGGAAGAGAATGAGGAGATAAGGGAGAGGATCCTTGCTCGTAAGCCGCTCCTCCAAGATAAAGATCTACAAAACCTTTATAAGGCCAGTCGTCACATACGCCTCTGAAACATGGACGCTCAAGAATTCGTCAGCAAATCTGTTGGACCGGTTTGAGCGGAAAGTGTTGAGACAAATATTTGGAAGAATATGTGAGAACGGCGTATGGCGTAGAAGCAAAAATAAGGAATTATATGATCTTGACAAAGATGTAAATCTGTCAGCGCAGATAAGAATTCAGCGGCTGATATAGCTTGGACACCTCCTGAGGATGGAAGACTGCAGAATTGCAAAAAAGATATACGAGGAATCAGCTGATGGAGTAAGGCCAAGGGAACGTGCCAAGAATAGATGGAAAGACAGCGTGCGGAGAGACATAAGAAAGTTAAACAAAAGTGTGACGCACGCCCGGGATAGAGAGAGATGGTTGGCGATTGTCGAGGAGGCCAAGGGCAGCTACATGTGCCTGTTGCGCCAATAGAAGAAGAAGAAGTCATTGATAGACATAATTACGGCCTGCTATCGAATAAATAATATTTTTCTTCTAACGAAGATTCTGTTAGACACAAAACTTAATAGAGATCCTATTGCTTGAAAGATCGTGAAGTATCCAATTTGAGTGTTTGGCTTTTTTATTATTATTTTTTTTTTTTTTTATCGGGGGGGGCCAACGCACTGCGACCTCAATCAGGTCATATTGTGCTATGCCCCCTGGGTACCACAGGCCTAACATTATTTCTACAATACCTCCATCAGGTTAAGATCCCTGAGGAATCCTAATACCCTTACGGGCTCTAGAGAGGGTATGTCCCCCTCCTCCACCTGGCTGCTGCCCAGGTTCCTGAACCTTCTCTGAGTGGCAGCCTCGCAGTCTGTTAGGAGATGTATTGGAGTTTCCTCCAACTCCCCACAGAATCTGCATGAGCTGTCACTTTCCAAGCCCAGCTTCGCCAGGTGTCCTCTAAGTCGGCAATGCCCCGTGAGGAAACCCGTAAGTACGCGGAGCTTGTTCTTACTCAATCCAATGCAGGCCTCCGACCTCCGTTGGTTATAATTTCCCAAGCAGATCTTGGCCTGCCGCAACCCGGGGAGGGAGTACCAGAGTTGAGATCTCTTCGTCTCCTCCTCCTTCCTAAGTTCCTCTAACAGAAACTGGTCGCTAATCCCACAAAAAGGTTCCGGCCCCAGAAGTGGGGTCATAGCGCCTGTCTTGGCCAGGGCGTCGGCCATCTCATTCCCTTCAATGCCAACATGCCCCGGCACCCACCAGAGTGCAACTTTGTTCCTGCTGCCCAGATCGTTAAGTTTATCTAGGCATTCCCAAACCATTTTAGAGTTAATGACTGGTGCACCCAGAGCTCCAATGGCTGCTTGACTATCAGAAAGGATTACAATCTCCTGATTCCTGTATCCCCTATCGAGGTTAAATTGAACACATCTTCCGATAGCGTATATCTCCGCCTGGAAGATGCTGGGAAATTTACCCATGGGTTCCGAATGCTTGATCCTTGGACCAACCACCCCCGCCCCAGTCCCCTCGAGGGTCTTCGACCCATCAGTATACCATTTAATGGCATGTTCCTTGATGCCCAACAGAGCGGATCCCTCGCTCCACTCACTCTTGAACCCTAGCTTCGACGAAAAATTTTTAGTGAAGCTGTACCTCTTACTCATACCGTCCCTAGGAAGGTGCCAGATGGGGGAGCCCAAAGGTCAGAATACCAACTCTCTAACCCCCAGCCCTTCCCCCCCTCCTGCACCACTCCTGGAGATCCTAAGAAGAGCCCCCTTCGCCGCCCTTTCTACCGAGTGTTTGGCTTATAAATATAATACTATAGAATATATCCCATATAATGTAATATTAAATTTAAATTATTGCTCCGGTTTTGACTATCAGTCCCTCCCTGCTAATAGAATCATTCGACAAACAAGATTCTCGGTGATCACATGTTCATTGATGATCTTCTGTTATCGTAATTAAAAAATTAATAAATCGGAAATATACAACATTTACAAATTGGAGTACGCTTTCAATAATGAAATAAGAATAAAAGCAAAGGACAAAATGTAATATAAAGGAAAATGAGAGAAAAGTTAAGGATTCTAGTTACATTTCGCCTGTGCGAATCGTGTAAATGCGAGATTAGTACACCTTTAATGGGCAGATGGACCTAAGCAACATCTTTTGATGAGCAGGTGAATGTTGCTTGATAACAGGGTGGCTAATACAAACAAGACTTTGCCCGCTACTAAATCAATAATGTACACAAAATAATGGCTTTTTTTCTTCTTCATTCTTTTTAATGGAAAATTACATGTGAATTAATGTTTGGTATACATAATATATGGTAGATAACATAGGTCTAACAATACTGCTGGGAACCAAAGTATTATTTTTTGTTTGATTTTCAATTTCTTCCCTCATTTCCTTTTACAGTTACTAATGGCCAACTTTGCCCTTTGAGTGGCTATAGGGATGTGTGAATTCCAAGTTAGTCTCTGGTGAAAAATGATTGCTGAGATCTATAATCTCTTTAGACAAATGAAATATGTAGTAACATTAAATAAATCTAATTAGGCACATAAAATATCAACGAGCTATATAACAAATATATATAGATAGGGAGTTAAAGTGTTTCAATCCCCCTATAAGCTTATAAGTGTTGTAGACAATAGCAACTATTAGAAGAGTACATACCTATAGAGAACATCTGTTCAGTTAGTTATTAGCTGAAATGTACCTTCATTAGACAACATAGTACATGTGTGTGCTAAAAGAAGGGTGTCCCATACAGTATTAACACTGGTCTTTCTGAAGATTCTCTATTTCATTCTTTATAATTTTGAATAATATGAATAAGTTTAATTATATACCGATTGTTGGGGGCCCCAATAAATTCTCAATAATTAAGGCTTAATATAGCTGTAAATATATTTTTATATATTATATATTTAAATAAATAAATAAATAAAAATAAAATTAAATGCTTGTATAACTTCAGTTTTGGCCATTGAAGCGAGTTCAGTTCTTAGAATGGTTTCTGTAGCGATGCGAACTAAGCGGACCAATAGACAGCTTAGTTTGTACTACACAGGCGGGACTTTAGCTATATAAGACATCGCGAGGCCAACCAGTACAGTAAAAATTCAGCCTTAAGAACAAATTAAAAGAACTCCAGCTAGTTCAGTGGACATCAGCCAAAACAATAAAAAGTAAAGCGGAGAGAAAATTCAACCGATTATGTTACAAACAGCTTTAGCCAAATAACAAGAAAAGAAGAAGCAGCTTAGAAGGTTGCTAGTAGCTGAAAAGCAACTTCTTGGCTTGCTCAAGACTACATTTTATAAACTTCCAGCAATATATTCCACTTAGCGAATGTTCTATAACTGACCAGCTTTAACATTGGTATTTTCCAACCATTAAAGAGTCCTGCCTGATCAGAACCAAGAAGTTAGTGCTGATTAAGTATTATATATAATATATTTAGTGCTAATTAAGTTGGCACTAAATTCGTGTTAAGAACACAACATAGTGTTTGCTAATGGTCCACGTATATTGGAGTTAGCTAGTTTTACTTGAATGGCCATTTTCAGGACGATCTCTAATAGAGTGAAAATAGTTTTCCCAATTACCATTTTGTTGATAGGCAGAACTGCGGTAATAGAGATTATGATCGGAATATATTCAAAATTAAACTAACCATCGTCACCAAACTTGTTATTTATTTTTAGAAATTTATATATACAGATCAATTTTTTTTTTGTATTTAAGGTGCTTCAAAATCTAAGGTCGGTCATTAGCGCCCGGAACCTTCTTAGTGCACTGCCGGCCTCAGGACAGTATTCTCTCGCTACAGGCAACATTGTCCATCACCGAAAGTGAGCTGTAGAGGCTCCTAGGAAGGGTAGCACTGGACACGAACCCGGGACCTTTGCGTGGGAGTCCAACGCGCTAACCACTTAGCTAATCCCTCACCTATTATTTTATTTATACAGATGAAAAATGTCAACATTATTGTAAGGGGAGATTAGAAGTTGGATTTAAATGAAAAAAGTGCAGCAGTAAGCAACAGCTACCAACAAACAAATAATTATCATTAATTAGCAAGAGTTCTGTCTACTATAGATTCCAAACATCGCTCTTCGCTCTTACTTAATTATTTCTTCTCTTTGAATTATTTTTTCTCAGACAGTACATAATATGTGAGTGAGTTGCAAGTACTGAGTTATGACTATCAACAATATCAATCCATATTTCCTAACACCTACAGACAAAGTTAGTCAGTAAATGAGCATCCCAGCTAGTTGTTAATTTTGCAGTTTGAAAGACAAAATTCCGGATGCAAAATAATTCCCTTATGGAAATTGAATTCGGCCTGATTCTCATAAACATAATTGTTTTAGATTATTTTTTTGAAAAAAAAATAACCCTATAAACTGCATAACAAGTAACAGTATTATTACTTATTTATTATTAAATCTGGGTCTTGGGACCTAAGCCTATGTGGCTTTTATCCCCCCAATTCATTCCCCTAAAGTAACATATCAAAAAAAAATAAATAGTGTGAAACACCCAAATGACATTCTCGTACTACAATTTACATTTAAATTTTCTTGAAGTTTTGATTTTCACTTATCCAGAAATATTTCCAATATATTTCCACAGAAATAAATAAAATTAAACAATTTTTTTTTTAAAAAGCACTTCCTTTTAACAGATTTTCTTCAAACTCGGAATTTTAGTCATCATCCTTTTTAGAATCATGAATCAATACCCCTCACATCCACGCACTACGAACAAGAATTACAAACCATCTTCAACATAGCTAAGAACAATAATTACAGTGCGAATATCGTTAACAAACTCCTAAAATACAAAACAAGCAACCGTAATAGTAGGAATGACAAGCGAACAACAGACCAACAAATTTGCCACATTCACATACACCGGAAACCACAAATTCAAATTTACAAACTTTCTTAAGAAAGTGGGCTTCATTTCGACCATCAGGGCTGGAGACCTTATACCAATCTTATCGGCGCACTTCAACCACATATTATCTTTTCTGTTACTCCCAGTGTATTGTAACGGAAGAATGGTGCAACATTAAGAATCAAAAAGCTTCTCAGCTTTCCATCTTAAAGCTGGGGAAAAGAAAATGAGCCCGGCAATATCAGGGCTTTATCAGTCTGAAACCAGCAATAAAGAGTTAAAATTCAACACTTGAAGTATAAAAGAAGTTATCAAGAAAGAAACACTCTGGAAGTAAGCTTTCAAGAGCTTAATATTCCTAATTGCAATAGAGTACAACTCCCAAATAGTTATTTTAAGCAAACGCTCTCAAGCAATCAACTGTCTACACTAAGGAAGCCCTATTACAAGTCAGAGAATTTACGTGATAATCTAGCCATACTAGCTCAAAAGCTATTAAAACAAGAAAAGTTCTCACTACCCTCACTGAATTTTAAGCTAAGCTATTAACCTTAACTAAAGCTCTATTCACTCTAATCACCACCATCATCACTTATCACTCGGTTCCTCTAACTTCGTACATATTCTTTTCCTCCACACTCTTAGTAATCGTAAAATAAAAATTGTGTCCAAGTGCAAGTAGTAGTTTATGTTTATATTTATCACTGAGAGTCGCAGTGTCGTTGTGTAAATAGAAATAGAAGTATGTGGAGTCGGATTTATAGAAGGTTTAGAGCACGAAGACCATGATGTTTTCTTGGTATACTAACAGCAATCGGGCCGCATAAGAGGGTTTGATAAAGTCTTGAATTATTTAAATGAATTGCTAGGAGAAATGGAGGTTTGGAATGAAAATGGGAGTAATATTTAGGCAGGATGCGCTCGAGTTTCCACAACAGATCTAAATGCAATTAGAAGCTTGTAAAAATTTAAGGCTACACGGCGGGGCAAAACTGTTTCACTAAAGAGGCAATGTATCTACAAATCCATCTGGATTTATAGTGACAATCGCTGAAACCAAATTGATGGTTTGTTATTACTTCGAATCTATAGGAGGAGCGGAAGTAGATGTCTCTCATATTTATACCCTAGGATTAGAAAGGAAGCTGAGAAAGCAAATTTTACTTTATATTTTTAAATAAATATTTAAAAAAATATAAATTGGCACAAAGATTAAAAGTTTAATATCTTTGGAAATTACTAGGGAAGACCAACGAAATGAGCCTTCGAAAAAAGTTTTAACTCAAAGGCGATTTATCAAAAAAAAAATAAAACGATTTAGAACAATTTCGAGTTATTTCTTAAATCTGGTGACGCTGCTAAAAATCATAGGAAGTTATTGAAATAAAAAAACAAAGATTAATTGCGGTCTGATTATTTTGGTAATTTCGCTAACATATTGCTATTTCTCTATTAATTACCCACAAGATATATATATATATATAATCTGCGTCACCGGATACATTGATACATTGAATTATAACAAAATATTAAATTTTAACTTATAATTTTCTACCTATAGTATAACAAACAGATCTAAAGAACGACCTATCAGACAGTCATCAGGTTGGATTTACGCTTTATGTCGACTTTTTTTTTTATATTCCAACGCCAGTACCGATAAGTGATAAATTCAATTTCCCGAGGACTTTTACTACTGTATTTCCCTCGGGCAGGCTGGACTTGTCAAATAAATAAAAGTTAATGTCCTCATACGCTCGCCGGGCTTGCTTGGTTGGCGAGAACACTAACACATTCGCATTTTGTTCTCTATGTTATTTTCTCTAATACTGTGTTATACCCTAACCACTAGACCCTTCCTGAATTCATCTAATGGACTCTGGGAATGTAACATACTACAAATGTGGGGGGGATTTTGCTTGCAATCAATCTTAGAAGTGACTAACAATTAAATTTTCCATATACAACCCTAATTTGCAGTAATAACATTAAGGGTAATTATTGGTCTCTATGTTGTATCTGTGAATTTCAAGGACTATCGTAAAATTAAATCTTCTTGTTAACTAATTACAAAGAAATACTGTAGAAATTACACTAAAACATGGACTATTACAGAAAGTTATTAATATAATACATTTTTTTTTTCTCCTTCAATAATTTATTTGCAACTGTACAAAAGTTGCAATAAGCAAATGTGATGAATGTTTACATGACATGATTTACATGAGAAGAAAATACCCAGTGGTATTACTTCAAGGCGTTGGAATTAATTTAAAAAGTCACGGGGCCACTGACGATTCAGGCGTCGAGATGGATTATCAGGTAAGGTTTGACTAGCAAGTTGTTGAACCAAAGGATTATGATGATGGGACAGGGAGTTATGGAATCTTTGATAGCAGGATTTAATTGGATCGGATACAAGTGGAATGGATAGGTCATTATGTAAGGTTTTATTGGAGACATAGTTTTATTGGTAATTTTTCGTAGGATTTTGGACTGTAAGGATTGGATACGGTAAACGTTGGAATGCTTAGTGGATATATATTATGTATGTATAGTAAACTAAAGTCTATTTAGATGTATCTATTAGTTGGCTTATCGGCCAGGAAGTTTCCAAGAAAACACCAGATAATTATTAAACACCAAACACTTAAAAATTATTAGGTGTTCTCTTGGATACTTTCCTGGCCGATAAGCCAACTAATAGATACAACTGATCATTTTTAACGGCCAACAATTGCTACAATTTGATAAAGGCTATTTACATCACTGATCGTCCAGCTACCACTTTTAGGCGTCGTGGATAGGGCAGAAGCACATATTTTGCAGTTAACGTTCTTTTAACGAATATAAAATTTAGCAGCTACAAGCGGGATTCGAACTGCAGATCTTCCGGTTAGAAGTCTATGACCATAACCACTACACCAAATCAGAACTGTATATTATATTACGACATTTTATATGGTTTATCTAAACTTATAATTATGTATTTGCTTGCAATATCTTCTATGTATATTTTTTAGTGACTGTTGTTGAAATAATAAATAAACAAAATAAAATAAAAGCATACACTGACATTCAGACATCTATCTCAGGATATTAAACGAGGGGATGGATGATAAGGAGTAACTTCGCTTTTTGAGTCGTATATCTTCCTTCAGGTTTTTTTTTTTGCAAAAATTTTGTTTAGAATGTCACCTAACTATCTCGCATCTAATAACTTCTGCTTAGGCTCTCTTTTCCTCTTTCCCGATATCCGAATGGTTGTTTTCCTTTTAGGATTTTTCATTTTTTTTCTTTTACCAAATCCTACACTCAGTTTTATCAGTACACACTTTTGATCATCATCTCCAACTCCTTTCTTAGCGGTTTCATTCTAGGCTTTATTGTTATCAGTTCCTATTAGTTAGCCCAGACTATATTCCTTTCTTTTCCTTTATTAACAGCTCTAATGAATTTTGCAAGTCAAGGAATAATAAACACAAAACAGCATAAGTGAAATGACTAACAGATTCTCAGTAGAGGGATAAGCAACAATCTTCTGGGTGGTCAAAAGCAAACATATAGAAAGCAAAAATAAAAAATTAGCTGGGTCGCTTAGGCGTGCCAGATGTGCAGTTCATTGAGTGGCTCGTTTGTGGGATTAGTGATAATATGTGAAGAGTGATAATGATTTCATCATACTTCACAATCCAAGCAATCTATTATAAAATGGATGCGTGTTTCTTACTCTACGAAAGTGGTGTAATGGATTCAGTTATTGGATGTTCTGATCCCACCGCTGCCACCAGATGTAATGGAATCGTTTGATGTGATTCCTGATGTAGTAAATGTCTTGAAGAGGGCGGAAGTTAGTTGAGAGATTTTGGAAGTTAGAGCTCGAATTATTAATACGGATTTTTTAAAAATAATACGGATTTTAACAATAATTTTAACGTAATATAGGTAACAAATAACAACAAAATACTTAGGAATAAAATAGAAGATAGATAACTAATAAATTAGACTGATAAAATAAACGAACTAAGATGCACTACTAAAAGATAATAAGTTTAAATAAAACTGTATATAGACGCGTAAATTGCTGCTCGTATATATAGACGTGCTCGTATAGTCGTGTATGATATAATGATCCTCCCATTGTATATGAGAGTTTTTATATCGGTGTTGGCCACACTCACACCAAGACATCTGTCCTAGTGTGCGACCTTCATAGTTTGCTAACCTTATTTAGGTCAGTGGCCAACCTTGCTTTGATGTAAAGTATTGAAAAGGGCTTTGCTGTTTGTTTGGCCGGCATTGTCTTGAAGATGGCGGCCTGCTAGGTCGCTGGTTATAAATTGCTCTTTTATTACTGCCATCCTTTGTTAAGATAGCAGCTGGCTGGAACCACTTTGACATTGGTATGACTTTCCATGTCATTACAGTGGTCTGGCATGAGAGACTATTTCATTGAAATGTCTTCTCTGACACATTGCCAATTGACGGATTCAACCATATGGTAAGAAAGGGTTCAATCATATGGAATGGACAAACATACATTAATAAGTAATTAATTGTAAGATAGACTGAAACTATAGTTATATTCAAACCTCTGTTATATTTCAAACGGCTGTTATATTCTGCCGATTGCCAAAGCTTTCTGATAGTTGTGACGTTACTTAGCTCCGCCCACCGCTATCACAATAAAGTAATTCTAATATCAGTAAATCTAATATATTCTACTCTTTTTTTTTTATTATATAAAATATTTACAATTTATATAAAATATATTTTTCATTATAATTCTCAATTAAAAATAATTATTTTGTTTTATTAACAAAAAAATAATCTAATGTTGATATTTAAAAAAAAAATTGTTAATAAATGTTTATTTCTATTTTGACACCTAATTAATAACTATAGTGATTGTATATTTTTAGAATATTGTATAAAACCAACGTTGAACTATGTAACCAATCGACTTATTGTTAAAAGTTGTTTTCCAATAAAATGTTCAATTTGCCGATATTGGCTGCCAGGTGATATTTAGTGCATCGTTATTGTATTGGAAAAGTATACAGTTTCAAAATTGTTTAGAGAATGGGTGCTAACAACTACATAGGCAAAGTTTGTATATTTGGCTTGTGTGTATTAAATTCTGCCGAAAGGGAAAATGCCTCGCAAAGAAACAAATTTTTGATATGATGCCGATCTGGTTTTATAGAACTTTGATAGTATAATACTGCAAAATTTTCAAACGTTAGTCTCCGTGTATCGACCCATCCGGGCATAATGTTGTTGTTGTGGTTGCTGCTTTACTCTGTTATTGCTATTTGAAATCAGTAACAATCTAATATATATACTGTAATAATAATAACAAATTACATAAGAAAATGTTTGTAGCAAGAGACTAGTGTTAATATATTGCAACAAAAATAATAAAATAAAATAAAAAAATGGAATGGAATTTTGTTAAATATTATGTAATCGCATAATTAAATGGTCTTCTCTTTATTTTATTATTATTAAATTGTTTATTGTAAATTTTTCCTTTTATTACGGCTGAAAGAGGAAGTATATTACGATCCTGTCAAATTTTCAAAATTGAGGTTATACCGGAAATATATGTTTTGTGGTGGAGACCATTGATTACGAAACATTTAAAATAATATTCTGTGTGTTTGTGCGTGTGTGAACAAAATATCTCACAATCGAAAAATTGGATGAAGTTCAAACTGAGCCTATTATTATTACACGAAGGTTTTGGTCAAAAACCATCAACCAGGAGAGAAATTCTATTGAACAGTTTTTTTTTTTTTTAAATAGTTTTTCGCAATTTTCTCCAAAAGAGACCAGTGGTGGGGTGATACTTTGGTTACCCCTCGAATTGACTCAGGGAGAGGAGAGGATGGGATAGCTGGGACAGGTGCAGGCACAAGTCCTTCAGCGACGAATCCTCTGAAGGAAGTATTCCAGGAGCTTGGGGAGATCCGCATTTCACCGAAAAAGGTCAGCGGCGCCGAGTAGAGAGTGGAGGCGAGGCGTAAAGCTGACGCGAAAGGCAGAGAGTGGTTATCGAACCGCCAGTGGAAGCGGATGGTAAGGGAGAGGGCCGCTTCCAAGCAACTGGTCCGGAAGGGTAATGCTGTGGTTGGGTCTTCCCTGGGGAAGCTTGGCGGGGGTAAAGGGGCGGATGCATCTGGAGCGCCCTCCCCGACTCCCAAGCGGACTCCTAAACGGGAGAGATCGGGGCTGAGTACTCCAAGACGGGACCAGAGACAAGTGCACTAAGGTGTCAAAGAAAGCTAACGGCTACGAACCGACGGTACTAGGTTCAATAAGGGATGCCCTTAGCAATATACGAATGGCGATTGCCACGGAGGGTTATCCTCAGGCCCACCTGACTGTAGTTCAGGTGGAGAGGATATAGGCGGAGGTGGACGCCAGAATAATTGGTGAGAACGGTCCTCGGTTTAGGGTTTGCTACCTGTCCAGAGGCGCTCTCATTGATAACTGCGACAATGAGGTAAGGCGGAACTGGTTGGGGGCGGTGACCCAACTCTCCAGATAGGAGAAGGGGTAAAGCTGAGGGTCTATCCTGCCAAAGAAGTCCTCAGGACTGCCAAGGTGTCGGTGTGGTGACAGAGACGCTGATGGAGGTGGCCGCAACGGTGGTGTTGGAAAAGCTGCGTTCTCAGAACGTAGACTTGGACACTGCAGACTGGAGAGCCATCAACAGGAAGGCTGAATCCCGGGGACAAACCCTGGTATTTGATATTCCTGAAGAAGCTCTGGAACGCCTAAGAAAGTCCAATCTCGAGGCTCTTCTCGGGATGGACGTGGCGAAGTTCAGGGTCGTTACTAAAACGAAGGATGATAGCTGAGGGGAAGACGAGCCTCAAGAATCGATGGAGAGTATTGCAGGTAAATCTCCACATAGTAAAGGAGCGTCGGCAGCGCTATCAAACTATCTCTTGAGAGAAGACATCGGCCATAGCCCTGATCTAGGAACCCTGGCTGGTGCGAGGAAGAGAGGCTGGGCTGGGAGAACTTGCAGGTAAGATTGTGTGCCTATTATTACACGAAGGTTTTGGTCAAAAACCATCAACCAGAAGAGAAATTCTATTGAACAGTTTTTTTTTTTTTTTAATAGTTTTTCGCGATTTTCTCCAAAATGGTTCCAACGATTTTCTTTCAATTTTCTTTATTATCTACCTACATAAATACCTATCACTTTTCATTTGAAATACTTTTCCAGGAAAATTGATTTTTAGATGTTGCAACGTTAAGGTTTTCTCTAAAGTGACAACTTTGTATAATGTACTAGCTGACATAAACATAAAGATCAGATGATTTACCGACTCTGGAGCTGCTTGAAATATTCAAATCTTTGGAGCACAGTAAAAAAAAATACATTTAACAACGAATATAAGAGTTCAACTTCAAAACGATCGAACAGCTGCCACTGACAATCACTCTAAGTCAAGACAATTACTCTACGTTGGTAACGGTCCTGCATCTAGAAATCCAGCAACAGGAAAAATCACCTTCCCATCTAATTTCTGCAACATTGTACATTCAAAAGAAGAATTAGTAGGCAAGGTATTACAAGGCATCGAAACAAATTATCAAAATCACGCGTGGTTAAGCAGAAGAGCCATTCTAGCGGCTAAAAATCTCGACTTACTCAATATGAACAACATCATTCTAAACAGAATCGCAGGTGAAACAGTGGCATACAAATCCATTGACTCTGTGATGGACCAAAGTGAAGTTGTGAATTTTTCTAAGGAATTTCTTAATTTACTTCTTTTGGAGCATGCGAATTAGGGAGAAGCATTCGTTTTCTAAATTCAAACCACACACTTGCAATGATTGTCCTTACGTTTTATTGATAGTCATAACGAACGCAAGGGTATTTGAAAATTGAAGTCATATCTGTCGCAATGAATGGTATTCGTGGAAGAAGTA
Source organism: Triatoma infestans (assembly GCA_011037195.1). Lineage (NCBI taxonomy): Eukaryota > Metazoa > Arthropoda > Insecta > Hemiptera > Reduviidae > Triatoma > Triatoma infestans. Next base: position 19,466 of record JAAEAF010007130.1, read on the forward strand.
CGTCTTCACCTTTATAAGGTCCAATGAGAATTGAGGCTTCAATTAGATTATTCATCAATTTTTATAACTAATAATCGTGTATTTTTTAACTAATTATGGCTGATTTCGGAGTAATATAATTGGCACTCCAATTTTCAAATTTAGAATGTGTGGCGGTAATCCGGGAACATCGAGTAAATTAAGAAATTCCGTTGGAAAATTCACTACTTCACTTTGGTCCATCACGGAGTCAATGGATTTGTATGCCACTGTTTCACCTGCGATTCTGTTTAGAATGATGTTGTTCATATCGAGTAAATCGACATTTTTAGAGCCGCTAGAATGGCTCTTCTGCTTAACCATGGTGATTTTGATAATTTGTTTCGATGCTTTGTAATGCCTTGTCTACTAATTCTTCTTTTGAATGTACAATGTTGCAGAAATTAGATAGGAAGGTGATTTTTCCTGTTGCTGGATTTCTAGATGCAGGACCATTACTGACGTAGAGTAATTGTCTTGAAAATGTGGCAGCTGTTCGATCGTTTTGAAGTTGATGTAGTGGAAGAACGAAATAGAAAAATAATATTTTAGAGTTTAGAATATTTTATAGTATCCAGAATTGTATTTTCTTAATATTTTATAATTATCTTAGTGCTGTGAATTTACCTTCAAAAAGAGTGAAGATACTGTAAATTGGGGTCATTGCTAGTAGGGAAACAAAGGCACAAAATTTAATACAATGCGACTTGGCCAACTGCTTTGTTAGAGAGCATTCCTTCGAACAGGCTGTGTTCTACCTTCCAACAAGAAGAGCCTCACTTCTGCTTTCAATCAGAGAAGCCTGTATTCTGCTTCCAACCAGAACACTTCAGGAATCGCTCTCTTAGTATCAGTGCCAGTTTCACAATATATTAAATAAGTTTATAATATCAAACAAGTTGTAGTTATTATTTTAAAAGGATATATTTATTGTTAACAGTGGTGATTTCTTAATTATTCTTAATACTTCTATCTTTTCCTCAAATATACTTACAAGCCCTTTATTATACAAAACCGCTCGTGCTACTTACTACACACACACATCATCACACCAAAACATTACATTGAATTTCATAATCGTTGTTAAATGAATTTTGTTTACTGTGCTCCAAAGAGTTGAATATTTCAAGCAGGCGTGCAATTCATCAGCTGGTATTGAGCGAGGTATCATTGGAAGCGTTTGCCTGAAGTCACCGGATAGTTACACCAATGCTCCACCAAATGGAGCCTGATTATTTTGCAAGTCTTTCAATGTATGGTTTAATGCTTCCGATGACTTCTTGTGAGCCACTCATTCCATACAATGATTTTGCACGCCCGAAGAACCGTTTCCGTGGGAACTTCGGAATAGAGGTACTTATAAGGAGTTGAAAAAGAGGTTCGGAGAGCGCGCCACCATCGCAACGTGTCTGCGTCAGCCTATTTCTGCCAAACTCGCGAAACGCTTGGAATTTCCCGTTTCCGTGGGAACTTCGGAATAAAAAGTATATATTAACACTATTATATAGAAATGCAACGTTGTGTAAAAATGTCAAGTCAATCCATCGACTACTTTTCAAGTTTTGCGGCCACAAACATACGGATCTGAATTTACATATATATATAGATGATTCTATGACCAATCAAATATTAGGACACATGATAGAATTGCAAATTGAAAGATAATCGGTTAGCCGCAAAGTACAACTGTACAGAAAAGGCTTTGAAGTTTCTTAAAATTTTCCCTCCATCAATTTTCTTTAAACTTTGAATACTTATTTTAAAGAATTGACTTTAGGGGGTATTCAGATGACAGTATTAAAACCTGGATGTTTTTTACTAAAGCCTAAAACTGAAAATTTATGTAATTAAAATTAATATTAACAAAATTAAAAGGATATCAATTGTAGATTTAGCTGGAACTGTAGAAATTCTGCAAAAAGCTGTTGAAGTGAGAATTATTGAAAGGTAAAAGACACCGTTTAAATATGAGTTTCATTCACCTTACTAGGGTGAATTTTAATGGTTAAGACAATGATAATTAAAAAAAAAAAAAAAAACTTTAATATGGATAATGAAAGTATGAATAATAATAATAATAATAATGATAATGATAATGAAAATGGTAAATGAAGTCCATGATTGTTGATCGTTTACATAGGATTTGTTTTCATGAACTAATTAAAAAGCAGCGGCACACAGAGAATAGGATGATTCTTAATTGGATAGGAGAGGTGAACAACCTTTCGGTAACGAAAGGCGAACCTAATTTGAATGAGATAGGTCCTCTAGATAAAAAAAAAAAAAAAAAAATTAAAAAAATTATGTTAAAAAAAATGAGAAAATAATATTTTATGTTTTTGGTGTTCGTTACGACCGCTGTATTCAATGTTGTAAATTGGATGTTGAGGTTCGGTCATTTTTTTTTTTTTGAAGCTGGGGGGCCAACGCACTACGACCTTTATCCGGTCTATTGTGCTATGCCCCCTGGGTGCCGCAGGCTTGCCCACAGCACCCTAAAAGATGTCCAATTTGAACATCCGTTCTACAACACCTCCATCAGTCTGAGATCCCTAAGGAACCCCAGTATTCTGACGGGCTCTAGAGAGGGTATGTCCCCCTCCTCCACCTGGTAGCTACCCAGGTTCTTGAACCTTCTCTGAGTGGCAGCCTCACAGTCTGTTAGGAGATGTTGGAGTTTCCTCCAGCTCCCCACAGAATTTGCATGAGCTGTCACTTTCCAAACCCAGCTTCACCAGGTGTCCTCTAAGTCGGCAATGCCTCGTGAGGAAACCCGTAAGGACGCGGAGCTTGTTCTTGCTCAATCCAATGCAGGCCTACGACCTCCTACTTCAGTCCTTATATTTAAGCACTTTGGCGGCTGTTAGATGTAAAGATGGTATCTCGGAATTTTTCCAAGTAGAAAGTGGACTTAGACAGGGGTGCCAATTAAGCCCGGCTCTTTTTTCACTTTTCCTGGACGATTTGCCTGCGATACTTGAGGGAGGTGTTCACGTAGCGAATAAGGTAATTAAAATATTAATGTATGCAGACGACGTTGTGCTTATGGCCGAAAATCCATTAATCCTGCAGCGGAACATTAATATTCTTCAAAATTACTGTGACCAATGGGGATTGTCGGTAAATCTCGATAAATCCCAAATTATCGTATTTAGAAAAGGAGGGAGATTGGCTTCGGTAGAGAGATGGCGATTTGGGGAGCATGAGAATGAGATGGTCAATAGAGATAAATATCTAGGTGTAATTTTGACTCCCCGCCTCAGTTTCCACACGCATATCAGAGAGAAGGTCTCTTCGGCTAAGTTGACTCTTAATACAGTGGTGGTCAGGTTTTTCTCGCAGAATAGGATCCCTGTGACACATAAATTTCAAGTATTTTGTGCTGTTTCCAGACCCATAGCTTGTTATGCGGCCCAAATATGGGGATTTCAGTATTATGAGGAGTTGGAAAAGTTATTCAGGTTTTTCGTTAAAAAACTTTATGGTCTTCCCTCAGTTACCCCAAATTATGTGATCCTTTTGGAGACGGGCGTGGACTTGTTATTTATTTTTATTTTAAAGTTGCATTTCCAGTATATTTCTAAAGTACTGGGCACCGTCTTTCAAGAGCGTTAGTTATGGAGGTCATCTGTAGGAAAGTGTTTTGATTTGCAAGCTGGTCCAACCTTGCACAAAAGTATGGTTGTAATTTTAGTTTCTCTGCTGATAATATGTCTGTGTGGAAATCTCAGATGACTTCATTATTTGCAAAGATAGGTTTGGCATGTCGGGAAGAGTCTGAGAGGTGCGCAAGAGAATCTTCCCGCTTTATCTTTTATAAGCAATTGGACCTTCAGGCGAAATTGTTCACCTTTGTTGAAGAGTCTAACTCCGACGTTCTCACTTTAAATGAATTGCGCTGGCTCTTCAAAATGAAGGCTGAATTACAATTTCTGAATTATATTCCTTGGATGGAAAGAGAGTCCGAAATTTGTTCCTTGTGTAACCTGAGAGTAAGAGAGGACTGTGTGCACTTTCTGGCTGTGTGTCCTATACTTTCAGAGTTCCGGGTGTGTTATCTCTGGGTCCCTTCTTTTACTGTGGTTCAGCTCGTCAGTATGCTTAACACTCGAAACTGCAAGAATCTTATCAGGTGTGCACGGGCTGCTTGGCATTATCGGTACAATCTGGTTCAGGAATTTACTTTCTGGTTAAGTTTCCTTTTTATCTTATTAAATTTACATAAATGTAAATGATTTTTCATAATGCATTTTATATTCATTTTCTTTTCTTTGCCAATAGTGTTTAATTGAGTTTAGTTTATTTCCCTTATTACATTTTTGTAACTATTAATGGATTAGTTCCATTTTCTTTTAGATAATTTATTATTATTGTTTATATCAATTTTTTAATTCATATTTATTATTTATTTATTTTTATTTGACTTTTTCAAGGTTAGTGTTCTTTTTAGTTTTCCTTCTTTTTAGTGATTTTTTTTTCTTTTTTACAACTAACTCCGGCTGACGGAATATACAAGGCGTATAATACTTATATATATTTGTGAATTGTATTTCTTTATTTAATTCATAATAAAGTATTATTATTATTATTATTACTATTATTATTATTATGATATAAATAGTAAGTTTTTATGACATTTAATTTTTCTTTCGCTTGTACTTTGTACTGGGAATCTCTCCTTCTCCTTTTAAAAAGCTTTGCCCTTTAGATAAAATAAATAATAATGATTTCATATTAGGGTTATGCATCAAGTATCAGTGACTACTTTGACTCCATTATATGCGCAATACCATTTTTTTTTTTTAAATTAAAAATACTATTCTATAAAATCAACAAGTGATACAAAATTGTAACAAAATGAAACAAATACTTTCAAGTAAATATATCCTTCGATATCGACGAATCAAACGCTTCCGCTTTCAATAGAAGCTGAAAGATCCCATCCATTCTATACTAGATCATTTATTAAATTCAATTTACCACCGTGTGTTAGGAACCACTTTCTATAGAATAAACGCTATTCGGCCTTGCCGATACATTTATAATGGATGGAAACCGAACAGGGGTTAGAATGGTGTTATGTTTGTATATATGTATGTGTGTGTGTGTGTGTGTGTGTGTATGTTTTTGTGTGAGTACGCGTGTGAAAATGGGAAATAGTAGCGCTGGAATGAAGGAACGTGCGTTAACGCCGGCTCGTGCGTATGTTTTAGTGGTGATGTATGGGGGAGCCTTAAGGCCTAATAGTCGTCCTAAGGGTTGGTTGCTTTCGTTGAGGGTAGGAAAGAAGTACGCTGTATTTTCTCTCTATTTGCAGGAAGCCCGGCCCGGCACTGGCCAACACAAATATGTCCTCTGGGATTTCGTTGTACTTTTTTCTGGGCCTGTAGTCTAATTGAAATTATGGATTTTTCTTATTTGTACATTACATGCAACTAAAAAAAAAATTATTGATATATTAGAATCTGTTGAAGCTACTTTGTTTTTATTTAAAAATAGAAATTGTAGTTTTAGAGAATAATTAATTCTCTTAGATTATACAAAAGGAAAAAAATAGCAGTGGCTATTCAATTTTTGTTTACATTTTTTAATCATAAATGTATTTCTAAAAAAGATTCTGCTTCTTGTCGTTTATGTATTATGCACAGTTCCTCTTCCAACTGGTAAAGTTTAAAAATCATAAACACAGAAATTAATGAAGCTTGCAAATTAATGTACGGAAAAATTTGTAACTATTCAAGAAGCTATCAGGCACTTTCACACAAGCTGAAGTCAGATGTTTTAAAAGTTTAGATTCAAATGCTAAATGTCATTTTAAGTAATGGACGATGATATGGAAGAGAAAAGAGAAATGAAGAAGAGGAATTGAAGAAGCTCATCTATTCATCGATGTCCTAGTCGATTGTATATTCTAGATCCACCATCGATAATAAAATTATTTTAACATCTAGTTCTTTTGGAATTCCGAAACATAAGTCGTAATTAAGGCAAACAAGAGATGCTGTTCAGTTTTTCGAGAAAATAAGATTTTTAAGAAAGTGATTGATTTTGAAAATAATATTTAACAAAAGAATAATTGTTCTTTCCGGGAAAATAATGAATGATAGAAGAGTCAATTTCCTGAACTTTATATACTTATAAAAGCCTTACAACTTTGAATATATCACCCTAGACAAGAAACCTAGATTAGAAGGAAATCACTAGGAAAGTAATGATAAAGTGTCGTTGGATGACTTAAGGTCAATTGTTTGGATTTCCTCATCGGAAATGCTATACTTATGGATGTTAGGAACTGGAAAGCATCTGCCAAAGACCGGGAAGGTGGGCGCAGAGCCGATGCGTCAACAGGTAAAAAGATAGTCCTTAGAGATTTCTTTCATTCAGTGTGTAGAGCGAAAGCATGGTATACATAAATTGCAAATGATATGAAATGGATTTGGTGAGAGGTGCTCATGGAACCATTTAGAAATGGTGAATTGGAAACGACGGAACATGCATATTACTTAAGAATCGTGTGCTACGAGGATCTACGCATAAATTTACGTCCAGCCAATGGTTTTCAAATTGACCTAAATAAAGAAACATTTTTCTTGCTGCTAGAAAATCTGAACACATATGTTGCCTTTACAAAATTTACCCTTTCACGACGAATATCTTGAGGGGATTTCCTTGGATAGGCTTAGTATACGCATGTATTTTGTTTGTAGTAGGCGTCCACTATTTTTATCTTTGAAATTTCGTATGCACATCCCTCCCTTGACAGGGTAGAACATTTCGTTAACATCGTGATTCAGGAGTCTAAGCAATTTAAATGATTCCAAATTCTTCCGCTCTTCATGACCGAAAGGATTAGCTCATCTAAACCAAATTTTAGGCATTGCTATTTTTATAGCTGCTAATTGTTATCTAAAGTTTAAAGTACTAATTTTTTCATTTAAAGCAGGCAAAAATTTTAATCTGTCATATATTCTAATAATACTGATTTTACGATCGTAACTAAATTTAAAATTGAATATAAATTAAATTGTGGCATTGTTAATAAAAGCTCACGTTATGAATATTGCAATGTCACTTAACGATATTTATTTAAATTATTAATAAATGAATATAATTCAATTGACAGATAAAATATTGTATTCTATATTCGGCTATATTGCACTAAGCAGTGTCATTATAAAATTATAATAAGTTATATAATAAGATATAATGTTTAAAAACATATACTGACGCATCAATGCAAAAATATTACTTTTCAACAATTATTTTAAGATTTTTAAGCGGGGTTATAAGTAGCAAATAAATTTATGAAAGTACTGAGCTCACATTTCAAGTTCAAAAATAGCATGAGAATACCTCTTAGTATATTCAATGACCTGGGAAGAAATAATAAACTTCTTCTATTTGTAAGGGCAAATTGGCGCAGAAAGTAAGGAGATAGCTGATAATCCGAGCAAGGAATGGCACAGTAACCTTCTCCATAGGGCCGAAATAATTTTGTGCAATGTGCATGTCAAGATGCGCATGAAAGATTTAGAAATGAAATAGAAGTTAAAACGCTCGTAGAAGTGACGCAGGCTAAGATTTCTTGTGCAACTACCTCTGGTAATGATCTGAGGCGTTTATTAGTCTGTGCAATAAAACAAAAATTTACATGTTGCCAGGTTTTCTAACGAGGCATTATATACTCAGAGGGTACCTGAAGAAGCTTGGCCTAAAAAGTGAATCTATGGAGAAATGGAGAAGACACCACAATTCAACCCCTGACGGGTACATTGCACAGAAGATTTAGAAGACTTTGTTAAAGAAGGAAATAGTATATCGTACCTAGATCTTTCTACATTCTGCGATATTATAGAATGATAAATTTGGAAGAGATGCTGTACGTTGGGAGGTCTTAGAACACCTGGACCAATAGAAATACAAAATAGCCTCTATTATAGTTGGGCATTATACCCCTCAAATAGCCCGCAAGGGGTATCCTCTGCATGCAGTTACTAGGGGAGTAGCGACCCCACGGGGTACTACAGTTCAATACTTCATGCACTTCGTCAGAACAGAACACAATACATTTAAACTACAGACACTCTACACTTTACAGACAAGGACATACACAGTACACAAACTAGGATCTCCTTCCCTAGAAAATTGAAGAAAGCCAATGGAGAAGGAAGGGATGAGCTCGGTGGTAGCGCGCTGAACTAGCAACGCGGAGGTCCGGTTAGCAACTACTGAGTTGCTACTCTCTGTCCGTAGCTACTACTGAGTTGCCTGTAGCTAGAGAACACTGCTTGGTGGCCGGTTGTGCAACGGAGAAGGCTACGGGGAGCACAATAGATCTTTCAGGTCGCAGTGCAATAATCCCCTACAACGATCTACTATACCCCTCAAATAATAATAATAATAATAATTCGTTATCATCATTTATTCATCAACATCATCATTATCATCATTTTTAGAATGTCATAAATTAAATAGTTGTTGTGCATAGTTTCAATGTGTTATTGTGCCCTTAAAGAAGATGGATTTTATTAATATTTATATGATTTAGTTTGGGTTTTCCATATTTTGTAAATATCAACTGTTGAACCAAAAATAACTGGTGAAATTGTTTCTCAAAATATGTAACTAAGTGTAATTATGGCATGAATAAGAGAAGATAAATAGAGAAAGAATTATTTTTGCACAAACCATGCGTAAGTATACTGTACATAAAAGTGGATGTGTTTTTTTTATATAAGAAGGGTGAAATTGGCTGGGGGCTGTTATTTGCAGGTAAGGTAGAATTGGTTTAACACATATTGAGTGGCCAGTACAAGAACAAGTACAGTGTACAACCTCTTAAAAACAGGGCTCCGTCTGTACTTGGAAATTGTTACCTAGAGTAAGGTATTGAATATTTAACAAGTATAGAAAACACTAACCTGAACTACATATCTCCCCCCCACTACGCCGGACTGAAAGTATTCTTACCAAACACATTCCCCTACCAATCTCATTTAAAAAGTAAACAAAACAAAAAATACTTTACACAAGTTACGATTCGAGAAGGTGAATACCCTTTACATTATTCAGATAAATTAACATTACCTTTTCTTATATATTTAATATACTGCTTACTTTCAAAGTTTTATTTACAAATTGCAATCAAATATCGGACTAATAATACAATAGTAGAATATAGAATATACAGTGAAAAACGTTTATTTTTTCATGTTAAAAGAATTTCGTGTTAAACGATAAAACAAGCGGTTTGTTTTCGTCTCTATTTCTCTGCCATTGTACACTTAAAAAATAAGTTTATTTATTAAAATTACAAAAAAAACAACACTAAATTCGCTGGTTTTAACACAAAATTCACCGAATTCGAAAATTAACTGAAATGTTTTGACAATGGCGGTGTCTTTACCAATGGCAGATATTGTTTATTTTGTTCCGTCTAGCAAAAAAAAAAAAAAGCCAAAAAATCTGCGTGACGAAGACTGCAGAAAGCAGGTATATTTTTTCGTCCGGGAAGTGAAATCTTTTCGTGTTAAGCGATATTTGTTTCGTGTTGAAAGAAAGAAAATCTGGTGTGAAACACTCACACAACTTTCTCTCACACCAGTTCTCAAAATTATAATTGACAAATTTTAGTTTGTGTACCAAATTTAACGAAATTCATCGAAAACTGAAAAAACTGTTCAGTAAAAGCGCACTTCCGATTTACTAATTTTCTTGAAACTTGGAATTTTAGCAATCTATTTATTTCTAATTAATTTTGTTTGGATGATAGAATTGTATAATCAACTATGCTACCACTTTAGAAGAAGCTGTAACCCCTCCCCTCCCCCAAAAATGCCCTTAAATGAATTTTCCCAGAGAAATGTTTTAAATAAATGATGTAGATCGTTGCATATTTAGTTTATATTAGAAGTTTCAAGAAAATCGTCGGAGCCATTTTTGAGAAAATCGCGAAAAAGTGAAAAAAATCATGTAGTAAACTGGTAAAATAAACGCACTTCCGGTTAACCGATTTTTTCAAACTCGGAATTTCAACAAAATATATTCAATTCTAAATAACATTATTTAGATGGCAGAATTGTCTAATAAACTGAAATAGCACTTTAGATGAAAACCTAACCCCACCCTTCCCACAGAAGTGCCATTAAATGAATTGACAGATGACCCACTGTCGGATCCCATGGTGATAACTAAACGGAATATCAAGTTTGAACTTACTACAATTTTTCGTTTTTGAGCTATGCTGTTCACATACGCACAAAACACACACACACACACAGACCATTTGCTAAAAACCTCTTTTTTGAACTCAGCAGACAACTCCGCCGAAAACTCAATATCGAAAATTTGACACGATTACAATACTTCCTCTTACTAGGAGTAAGATGTAATGGAATCAGATATTGGACGTTCTGATCCCACCGCTGCCACCAGATGCAATAGATATTAGATGTAATGGAATCGTTTGCTGTGTGATTCCTGGAGTAGCAGATGTCTTGAAGAGGGCGGAAGTTAGTTTGAGAGATATGGAAGTTAGTGCTAACGGTTTATATAAAAATAACTATAATTGGACAATACTTTGAACGTTAGAAATGGTAACTAATAACTATAATAAAATACTTAATAATAAATAGAAGATAAATAACTGATAATTTAGAATGGTTAAAATAACGAACTAAAGTGCACAACTATGAGAATGATAAGTTGAATATAACTGAGAATTGCCGCTCGTGTATAGTTTGGTCGTAGATGATATAATAATCCTCGTCGTATATCATAGAGTTTATATATACTGTTGTTCACACTCACACCAAGACATCTGTCTTAGTGTGCGGCCTTGTGCGACCTTCGTAGTTTTCTGACCTTATTTAGTGGCCATACTTATCGCGGTGCCTGCCTTTTGATGTGAGAATTGATGAAAAGGCTTTGTTGTTTGTTTGGTTGACCGCGGCTGTCGGCGGCCAACAGTGTTACTGTTTTCACCCTTTGTTGATAGCAGCTGGCTGGAACCACTAGTTGTAAATTATTTCTTTGGTGTACTTTGCCGATGTCAATGACTTTGCCATGTCATTACAAAGAGAAAGTAAAAAATGAATAAAATTACATAGTATTTTGTCGGGACCGCAGTATGATTTTATGTTAACCGATTTTTCATGTTAATCGTTTTCATGTTAAACGTTTTTCACTGTATGTATTTTGTGCGGTGGGCAGGAAAATTTTAAACCATTATAAGATGATAGTGAAAACAGCAATGAAAAGTAGCAAGTGCTAACAGAAATAAAAAATATTCTATTACTGGAATTTAAAAATACTAGAAAATGAGTTTAAAGAGAATTATTCAATACCTAAAATTTCTGTAAAAACAATTACAAGATTATAAACTATGTAAGTCAATAATTAAAAGAAAATATTTAATTTAATCTAGAATTCAATTTTCGTTCTATTATCTTATTGAAAATTAAATTCAATTAATTATCTATTGTCTATTTTGTAATATTATCTGCAACATATGTTTCAGGAATTATAGAACTTATTGTCGAGTTGGAATATACGTTCAATATGTTGTGTACAGCCATTAATCTATCAAATAAATAAATGACAAAAAAAGTGTTTTAAATTACTTTTGGATTAAATTTAAACGGTGCTTAAACACCTACTGTCTGCTATCATATATTTGATTATTCAGTATTAAAGCACTATGAAGCAGGCGGCTATCATGGAAAAGATTAGCTATGCCTGCTAGGATGACTACAAGAATATTAAAGGAATGGTAAATGATGACTAGAGGGATTATAAGGAATTGTCTTAATGGCACCTTCAAGATTATCTTTCCTTAATAGAAAAGTGGTAGGAAAAATGGAAGTTAAAAGTTAATGAAAAGAAATGTATTCAAACCACGTTTGAACTTCGTCACTCCCTCTGTCCAAGTGTTAAATTAAATAACATCTTTCTACCTACTTCTGATGAAATAGGCTATGTTGGATGCTATCATGGACAAACGACTAACCTGGAACCACCATACCAGTCTGAAAAGAATGGAAACAAAAACAGACGATTTCGTTTCCTGTCCAGACTTTTAGCCAAACGATCTAAATTTACTTTACAAAATAAGCTTACAATGTACAAAACGTTTTTGCGGACCTACAGACTAGAGGAATGGTGAAGTTCCACAAAGCATTCCAACGTTTACCGTTTTCAATTGTTGCAGTCCAAAATCTTACACAAAATGACCAATAATCCTTAGTACGTCTCCAATAAAACCTTCCTTAATCCTTCCATAATAACCTATCCATATTTATGTTAATGACCATAATCACCTATCCATTCCATTTGTGTCCGACCTAATAAAATAGCGTTGTCAAAGATTAAAAAACTCCTTGGTCCCATCATCATAATCCTTTGGTTCAACAACTTGCAAATCGAAATTTTCCCGATGATCCATTCCGACGACTGAAGTGTTTGTGGCCCCGTGACCTTTTAAATTAACTTCAACGCCATGAAGTAATACCACTGGGTATTTTCTTCACATGTTATTCATCACTTTTGTGTATTGTATTTATTACATAGTTGTAAATAAATTATTGAAAGTAAAAAAAAAAAATGGGCAATTAATGATAAAAACATTTTATAAATATCAGAACTATAGGGGTGGAGGAGAAGCACCTAAATAATGCATTAGCCTTCTTGAATACAACTGCTATAAAATTAGTACAGTGTTTTCACGTACTAGATGCTTGTGCTCATACTGAATAGAAATTTGATGCCTCTTGTATCCATTACCTCGTGAAGCATACAATAAGGTGATATAGAAACTGTATACTGTTCCAAGATCAATAGAAACTAAAGGAGTATCACGCTTAGTACTTTCAAGATCAATATAACATTCTAGGATTGTGCTTGCAAACTCAAGTATTTAACTATTTAGTACAAACTATTACTGTAGTAGTATAATCGTTCAGAATCACAAACTATTCAGATTAATATCTAGCCAATTACAATGTACTTGATACTAATGTACAATAATAGAAAGCTAATACATATACATATATCTCTTTTGTCTCCCACAAAGAAATTTATAGCAATCAATAGAATGAAATATTTATTTTACCAATTAACACGGCTGGAAAATATGAGATATTTTCTTGAAAAACTGCTTCGTTTTGGCGTCACTTACCAGTTTGGAGTTAATGTGTGTACCAACCTCGTATTTTACAACTTAACAGGTGTATGTTGTGGGTTCAGTACGGGCGAAAGCGCGGAACTAGCCAAAATCTCACACTTTGGAAAAGCATGACACACGGAAAATTTCTCTTTCGAAGTCCTCACGCGTTGGTCTTCTAGCTAGCGCATTCGCCTTGGGTTTTCGAAAATACAGGGTCGATTTCCTTCAGGCCAAAGTCGGTGCTGGTGTGGCATCGTGAGGAAAAGTGGGAAGCTACAGTTGCTAGCGCACCTAGGTGGCGAAGGCCGGAACGAAACGGCGAGAAAACCGTGGCGTGATTAATACCGTGGCCCATCACAAGTTGTTGCTCCATAGGTTTATTTTTATTATTAGTTTAGATAGTACATGTCGCGTATTTAAAACCCCGCGAATTTAAATTGCTTGGATTTCCTGTGGCAGTCTAGCTTGTTGGCCGCCAGGCGAACTCTACTATTCTATTCGTGGGTTATTAACCCTGAATTATTTAAATTTCATGTTTATAATAATTGCTTATCACGCTTTAAGTGTGTAACATTTTTATATTATTTTTATTATATTGGCTGAATCTTTACAAAGCCTCTATTTGAGCCCAGCCCAGGCTCAGGCAGCTCAGGTCTTACCTTCAGCCAATCAAATTCATCCATTGGCGCGAGAACACTTGTGTCTGTCCGCCAAGGGAAGCGTCACTTTGTCCTCTGTGCCAGCCATTACTACATATTAATTACTTACTTGGCACTTAATCTCGCCTCTGTGTGTGCGTGGCGTTATCAGCTATTTATGCATTTGGTAGTGGAAATTTCATTTTTCGTGGCCTTACAGCTCAAATTTACTTCAGCAATTAAAGTTGTGCAATCTTAAGTCAATTCTATCTCTGCTCTGTGGAATCGTCTTTTCACCAAGCTAGGCTGTTTGAATACTTCAACTTATTTTCAGCTAATTTATTCTCGCAACACATATTACTACATATTACGTGTACCAAGCTTGTTACTGGTAAAGATTCAACTTATTCGGTAATGTAGCTCTCATTCTCTATTTTTATTAATTACTATTATTTATTATTATATTTTCTTCTCTCTTTCGAGCTACTTACCTTTACATATTTAAGTGTTCATTTTAACCATAAATCTTGGCAAGACCTTTTGTGCAGAGTGGTTAAATTCACGAACTTGGGTACTAGCAGGTTCTTCACTTACTACAAGGCTGAAACCAAACTAAGCACCTTTCTTATTCGAGAATAGCTGCTGTATACGCTGAAAAGCCACTGCAAACGCATAATTCTTCACATTATTTGGTGAAGGTTAAGGTTAACTCCTGATGGTCCTCCGATCTGGAAATTGACGCTCGGCCTCATGGAAAAGGAATGGAACTCGCTGTCCGACCATAGGGTCCGTCCGCTTGGCGTGTAGGCTCGAGCATGCAGGTGTATCTTCTCCATGGCGACGCTACCATGATTGCTTCTAGTTGGGCTATAGATAGCATCAAGCCTATTCTGCTGCAATCTCTGTGCGGAGCGTTGAAAAATAGTACTGTATTTCTTGATGGTGTTTTTCTGCTCCCCCTAGGTCTTCATCCAGGTTTCTTTATTTTTGGACGTTAACATTTCCGCACAGTACAATTTTCCTTGTTATAATGATAAGATTTTAGTGAATTGGAATCGATTACAGTCTATATCAATATAATTCCGCAATATGGGAGCCATATTGACCATTACAGGAATATATCGCTTGTGAAATTTAGAAGATATTATTATTATTATTTCTGCATGGGTGGGTATGTTAAGTAACAAAGGGGATCATATACATCAACCCTTAGCCTCCAAAAAATAAAAATTAGAAAAACTTTCTTACAATTTGCGCACTACCCAAGTGAACTACTTCCGGATTTCCTCTAGGATCCGGTTGGCCAGTTCAAGCTTCTCTAAAATTTTTATTGACTTATTAGACACTACACCATTAAGGGAGATAATTAGAAGGATAATCCTCACAGTTTCCAAGCCATACATATTTTTTATTTCTATTACCTGTTCCTGATAGTTCCTCATTTTTTTCGGCAATAGCTTTGTTCAGATTTTCATCTAAAAGAACAGCTATGTCTATTATGTCAGCACACTTAGACTTACGTTTTAGGATAAATATGTCAGGCTGTTGTCAGGCCTATCGAACACTCCTTGCTTTAATGGTTGATACCAATATATGTTAATGCCCTTGTTTTCAAATACTGGTTTTGGCCGGTACCTATAATATGGCAATATTTCTACTTCTAGTAGCCCAGTACGCATTGCTGGACTAAGAGAGCCCCACTCAATGATACCAATGATTTCAGTCTGGAAAACAATGGCAATATCCTCTAAAGCGACAGAATTTCTATTTTCTGCCCTCCTTTAGCTACTTCCTGTTTTAGACAGGCAGTTTCATTCTATCTGGAGCTATCTGAATAAAAGCATATAATGCCATTACTTTTTTCCGTTACCCCTTTGAAGGTAACCTCCCCTATAGTGCTAATACTGATCTTGTACCCTCTCTCGAATCCCTATTCTACACTCGTCTCATCAATTTTGGAGAGAAGAAATTCGTAGCCTTATTTTAACGTCGAATTTAATATGACCTCCCCCTAAAAGTTATTCCATTCTTCTTTTGTTCACATACTTTCTTTTCCTTCTGTTAGTACTATTATATGTAACATAAAATAACAAATTTTCATTAATCTTCAAAATTTACGAATTTTTTTTTAACATAAATATATTGATGTAGGGGGTACAAGTTCTTCTACAACACAGGCAGATGTAGGAGTGATTACATAGTATACCAGAAGCTAATACAGTATATCTTTTAAAAATCAAAGTCACACTTTCAGTTGATGGATTTGCCCGAAACCTTCGTGTCAGATGCGATAGTAGGACCTGGACGAAATAAGTTCGAAATTCCTAAGAATTTTTTCAGACAGATTTAGATTTACTAAAAAATGATCTTTGCGTACTCAGAGATCTCAAAACATGTGTATTCGGTGAAAATTCAATTTCGGAATTTGACTAGCTCGCAATATTTGCTCTTACTGGAAGTAAGAGAAAGTAAAGATAATAATAATAATAATAATCAGATTATTAATTTATATAGATTGACGTATTAATTTTAATGACTTATTCTACATGTAAAAGTAATTACAATTAAAGTTATTATCTTAAAATCAGAAGAAAATTCTAAATAATGGCGTGCTAAAGATATTATTTTCTATATTTTGCCATATAAATGGTTTAAAATTTAAAATTTGGGCATTAATTTACTTTAATTACTATGATCAATAAAAGTGAATTTAGAATTATTTACTTCTTTTTTTTAAAACATAACATACAACAGTGTGGCAATAAAAAGTAAGAAATATAAGAAGGAAGTAAGGAAGTAGTAAATGATGAAGCGGGAAATAGAAACGGAAAATGGTAAGAGAGTGCGTTCGAAGGGCCAAGGCAAGTGACGCCTTGACAAATAACAATGCACGTCACGTCCACCCCTACCACGGCCATCAGCAACATTTTTAAAACACTTGGTACACTTCCTCTTGTCCCTACGTTTTGTTTTCCGTGGCATTCGGGCCGCTGCTCCCTTAGACAAGCTATACATTACACATCGCCTTCCCTATAGTTCTACTTGTAGAATTTAAATTGTATCAGTCTCCCCCACAAAACTTGTTTAATTGTTTACCAGTGAACACACTTAAAGAAGAAATTATTTACACAAGTAACAGAAAATATTTATCCTTTATTGAGTCTGTAAATCACACTGTTATCACCATTCCAAAATTCAAATGTTTCAATCTTCTCCAAATTCGGAATTTTAAAAGCATTTTAAATGTTTATATTTTACTATCCTAAAGAGACGATGATAATAGGAATGTCTCGGCAAACTTAATGACTTAGGCATAAACAATAGAGTTAAGTTCTTTTAGGTAAATAGGAAGTGAGATGATCGTCATTCTGGCAAGGAAATATGCATTATCTCCATTCTTGATAAGCTGGGTTAAGCTACATATCTTTCCAACAAGAGCCCAGAAATTGGAAGAGAGCAATGCACTGGAGAATCTTCCAGGTCCGAGGCAGGTTTCTGGATAATCACGACCGGAAAAGTTAGGAGAGGTGCATCAGTCAGAGCAAAAATGATGCTAAACGGATTCTCAGAGGGAATTTTGACTTGGAAAGCCTTCGAAGAAGTTCAACCAAGAACGCTATTCGTAGGGAAATGGGAAAGATTTCCATTTGTCACCTGAATTTTTCAACGTTATTATCTATAGAAGGTTAATAAACTTCATAGGTAAGGTTTATAAAGTATAGGAGTAGAAGATATACTCTAGCAACAGCCCTGATTTAAAATTATAAGAAATAAACTTTGAAGGGGTGCTATAAGGTTGTGAGGTATCATTCTGGACCAGTAGAACTTTCAAAGTTGGACTGCACTATATCCCCTCAACAAAGAAAAAAAAAACTAAACAATTTATTGAAAATGCCTTTTTGAGGAAAGCTTCAAAAGCTGGTCTAAACTGACATAGTATCAAAAATGTTTCAGTAGAAACTAAACCGTTCATAGGTGGCAATAAGCCGATATTATTCATAATAGTCGTATTTCTTTCTTATAAAGCTAGAAACTACATTTCAACATCATTTCTATAACAAGAGGGGGTGAATGAAATTTTTTTCACGTAATAGAATTATTGGGGGTGACAAAGCAACTAAGCCCCAATTATTGACCGATTTTGAAATAACTTTGACGAATGAAAAAGAAAATTGGCCCTATCAAATTTTAAATATTTGACAGAATTTTCATAAAAGATTCTTATTTTTAGCAAATTGTTTAAAAATAATCTAATAAAGAGTTTTTTGCCATTTTTTAAATAATTTTTCAAATTATTTACTTTCTTTTCATAATATTAATTTAAAACATTGTTGCGGTTGGTTCCGCAGAGCTAGGAGAGCTTCAGAAATATTTTTTGTGATAGCCTGATTCTTGTTATGGTCATACAAGGTCATGCCTTCCTCCGGACAGTGCCCTTAAACTAATTTATATTATTACACTGTTTGACAAAACAGTGATGATGGGTGAACGCTCGAAAGCCATCGATGACCACAAAAAGAAACAGGCAGTCACGGAAAATATTTCTGAATTCAAAACGTTTTTGAAAGAGTCTTGAAATAAATGTAAAGTTGCTAGAATGAGCCATCAACAATCAAAAAGTTGCAATTAATAATTGAAAGAAGTGGTATTTACATAAATAAAGTTTTTTGGGGAGGTGGAGGTGGTTGTTCGCTTCCGAGATTGATCTCACGTGCCCGCTACATATCCAACAAAATGAATAACATCAGTCACCAGCGCAGTTTTTTTATACTGAACCGCGCGACGTAGAATGGCTGAATAGTCATGGTGCAGAGGAAAAAATAAAAGTTTGCCAAGAAATTAAAAAGACAATTTATTCCAATATGAGCGAATGGATTAGCTCAGTGATAGTGTGCTAGTCTAGCATCGCGAGGTCCCGGGTTTCTAGTTCAGCAGAGCTGCTGTGGTGATGAGCAGTAATTGTCTGCAGCTAGAAACCAACAAGTGTCGACTGTAATAGAAACAGGGCGTTGAAGTGAACCCTCTGTACGAACTTGATAGATTTATTTTGACGATGGATGAAAATCCGAAACCGGTCAGGAATAAAAGAAATATGCTTGCTACGACGGTTAATATACCAGATGTTTTTCAGCATTGCGGTCCCCATTCACATATTCAATATTTCATTCTAATCTAGAGTATAGCAAGGCATTTAATGTAAAATAACAATATTTTCATGGTCCTAGAATCGTATATTCTTTTGAAGTGGCATTTAGAAGAAATCATAACGTCGCAATTCCCTTCCCACAACACAAAATTTAATTTTTCTAGAATGATATAATACATAAATTCAACAGTTTGTGTGTAGTTGGTATAAGAAGTTTTAAAAAAAATCATAGAAACCGTTTTCATAAACAAAGTCGCAAAAAATTAAGAATTTACACGTATAGTTGACGGATTTGTATCGAAAATTTCATATACGAATAGTATCGTATTGAAAATGCTTTCTTCTACATTCTGAATAGATGTCGTCAAAACTGCAACCGGCCATAATTCTTTCAGCAGTAATCAAAGGTAAACAGGAAAATGATTGCCACTACAAGAAAAATTTAAAGTTAAAAATTAAAATTTCTAATACTACTAGTGACATTTTGATGAATATATTAAATTCAAGGTCGGAAAGCAAATTTTCATTCAGTTCAGCATTAAATATTTTTTGCTTAAAAAAGGTAAAACTTGAAAAAAATAAACCGTTAGTGAAAATTCTTTTCCAACTTCACATAAAACGTATTAATCTAATAAAACTGAAAACTCAGCTTCCGATTAGTTCAGTAGTAATCTGAAATGTTATTGGTGTGATGAGATGTGTTGCAGTAGTAGTAGCTTGTGTAGCATGAGCGGTTTAGTAAAGGGTTTGTGTGTATGTTTGAGAAAGAGAGAGAAGTAGTAGAAATAAGTAAAAGATCGCCACTGTTTTGAAATAAATATATTATTCTCTAAGTGAATTTAAGTATTTTTATGATATCACAACTATTATGTTTATAAATCAATTATTTATCTAGAATAAAAGCTAAACTCTACAATAGGCACTGAATTTAAGAGAGCGATCCTGGTATGTGTTCTAGTTGGATGTCTGCTTCAGGCTGTTCTTGTTTGAAAGCAGAATGCAGACTCTCTTGAAAGAATGCCTTCTCTTGTTAGTACAAATCTTCCCCTGAGAGAAGGGGTGAAAAGACAAAGCTACCAAAATTCTGTGAACTTTAAAAGACAAAGCTAACCAGGTCCTTTGTACTCTTTCTGTAACTGTAGTCTTCTACCTGTGTGTATCCTTTTTGCCAGCGAATGTGCATTTTTCTCTCAAATAAAATAGATATAATTTCTATAATTCTGGCATCCATCACAAATCTAAAGGTTATCGCATTTAATGTGAACAATCACTCTATCAAAATGTATTGGCAAGCATCAAGCATCAAGAGTGAAATTGGGAAAACAATTGTTAGCCCGACCATGGATGCAAATGTCGAGAAGAAACTTGGCGCGCCAGAGTAGCGAAGTAATAACCCCCATATCCCTATTAAAAGTCGGCAACTGGGCATGGACTAATGCTATGAATTTAATTAATTAAAATCTTCTATTATATTAACAATAAGATTCTTTATTTTTATATATATTTTTTTTGCTCGGATTTGTGAGTGAAATATTTTAAAAATTGTAATCGAAAATTTATAAATTGCAGAACTGCTATTGTTGAATTTAATTCGAATAAACCGCATTTGTTAACAATATTTTAACCACATAAATATTTAAAATTTACTAAGTGAAATTATTTGCTCATCAATTTAGCTGACCAAGTGACAAGCATATTACAGTGGTGTAAACGGCCTCCGGGTTTGGAAATGCAGAATTCATCGTTAAATGATGTTTCACTGGTAGTGAATTACCTGGTAAACATGTGCAATCCATTTGCTCAAACAGGATATATCCATTTGGAATTTCCAAACAACTAACACTGTTTTATATCAATAGATTATAATTTATAAATTGTAAATATGTGTTATAAAAAAAAAAAAAAATTGCGAATTTCAATCAATTTATAGTAAAATAAAAGGAAAAAAATGAATGTGATTTAATTCTATTTAACTGTCCTAAGCACACGTAAACTCACAATATATTTGCGATCCCTAGAGAAGTAGTTTTGCAGTTAGTGAATGAAGGTTAACGTTCACAAAAGCAAAAATATAACTTTCGTTCTAAGACGTGTTCATTTGTCCTCCAGTTCTATGAATGACATCTTATTACCACCACGCGTTGATACAGTTAAATACCTAGGACTCTATATAGACAAAAGCCTGACAAGGAATCCGCATACTAAAACGAAATGAAGTAAAAACAACCTTAGCATACTCAAGCGACCATTGGGCAGACGCTCAAAACATACTTTAAATAACCAAGTATGTACTTATCTACAATCTACTGTTAAAACCAATTGGGGCTTACGGAGTCGAGTTATGTGGCTCAACCAAGCGTTCCAACATCCACCGTCTCCAAACCCTACAATCCAAAACACTCCGTCGTATAACAAATGCTCAGTTTTACGTTTCTAACCTGACAATCTATTCCGATCTCTAGATTCCATTTATAAGTAACCTAGTCGAAATACGTTACCGCAAATTTCACACCCGTTTCGCCCATCATCACAATCTATTAATTCATTAACTTTCCTCAGTATCCATTCTAGATAACCCACCTCGACGATGAGGCGGCAGTGGCCTCGTGATCTCTTTATAAGTGTGCGCAACGAAATAGTGTGGAGTGCCACCACTGGATGATTACTCCTTTAGCATCATTTACTCCTAAGTCATCTCATTTATTTGTTGCTGGTTACGCAAGCGTACCAGCAGTTGTCAATTTTGAAATAAATGAAAAACTAAATTCTGTTTAAAAGCAGTGGCTAAATACGAATTTCAAAAGCTGTAATTCGCATATTTTTCTTATACAGCCTATTATTTTTTTTTTTTTTCATGCCAATGACCAGGAATCCAAACATGCCTGGTAAGTCTCAACATAATGAATTTTGAACATGGCGCAAATTACGGCGTCACTTAGAGTTATCAAGTTGTAGAATTCGTAAAAACGAAAAATCGTAGAAAGTTCAAATTTGATAATCCATTTAGGTATCACTATGGGGATCTGACAGTAGGCCAGCGGTCAAAATTCCTCAACCGGAAGTACCACTTTACTTAATGATTTTTTCCTTTCTTGCAATTTTCTCGAAAATGGCTCCAAAGATTTTCTTCAAACTTTTTATATCAACTACACATACAAAGATCTACAAATTTTATTTAAAACGTTTCTCAGGGAACATGCATTCAAGGGCACTTTTAGGGGAGGGGATGGTGGGTTGTCCTCTAAAGTGCTATTTTAGTTTACTATACAATTCTATCATCTAAATAATATTAATTAGAATTAAATGTGCTGTTGAAATGTATTTTTCAGTTTTCTGGTCATTCTTGTTTCTGATTTTTCAGTCTTTCTTGCTATTTCTTCAAAAATGGCTCCGACGATTTTCTTCTAACTTGATATATCAACTACAGACACAAAGATCTACAACTTTTAATTCAAACATTTCTCTGGAAAAATACATTTAAGGGCACTTTTGGGGGAGGGATGGGGTTAGGTTTCCCTCTAAAGTGCTATTTCAGTTTACTGTACAATTCTGTCATCTAAATATCATTAATTAGAATTAAATGTGTTGTTGAAATTCCGAGTTTGAAAAAAAAAATCAGATGACCGGAAGAGCGTTTTCATAAACGTTTTCACTGAAAGTTGTGTGAGGAGTGTTTCACACCAGATTTTTTTATTATATATCTATGAATACATTGTCATTAAAATTCCAATTCACAATTTTCTGCAAATTTTAGATAGAATCATTGACTTTTCTAATTTTTATATATATTACTTTCTCTTACTCCTAGTAAGAGGAAGTATGTAATCGTGTCAAATTTTCGATATCGAGTTTTCACCGGAAATATCCGTTTTGAGGTCCCTGAGTCCAAAAAAGTGGTTTTTAGCGAATGGTCTGTGTGTGTGTGTGTGTATGTATGTGAACAGCATAGCTCAAAAACGAAAAATCGTAGAAAGTTCAAACTTGATATTACGTTTAGGTATCACCATGGGATCTGACGGTGCGTTATGTGTCAATATTCCTCAACCGGAAGTACCACTTTACTAGTTGTTTTTTTACGTTTTTGCAATTTTCTCAAAAATGGCTCCGAAGATTTTCTTTAAACTTGCTATATCAACTACACATACAAAGAGCTACAACTTTTATTTGAAACATTTCTCCAGGAAAATTCATTTAAGGGCACTTCTGGGGGAGGGGTGGGGTTAGGTTTTCATCTTAACTGCTGTTTCAGTATATTAGACAATTCTGTCATCTAAATAATGTTAATTAGAATTAAATATGTTGTTGAAATTCCGAGTTTGAAAAAAAATAGATAACCGGAAGTGCGTTTTTACTGAAATATAATTTTCAGTTTTCTGGTATTTTCTCGAAAATGGCTCCAACGATTTTCTTTAAACCAGCGTTGTTAACTATACATATAAAGAGGTACAAGTTTTATTTGAAACTTTTCCCCTGATTAATTCATTTAAGGGGACTTTTGGGGGAGGGGGTTATGTTTTTCTTTAAAATGCTATCACAGTTGATTATACAATTCTGTCATCCAAATTGAAATAACTAGAAATTAATATATGACCCAAATTCCGAGTTTCAAGGAAATTAGTAAACCGGACAGTTTTACTGGACAGTGTTTTCACTTTTCGGCGAATTTCATTAAATTTGGTACACTAACTATAAAATTTGTCAATTATAATTTTGAGTACTGGAGTAAGAGAAAGTTGTGTGAGTGTTTCACACCAGATTTTTTTTAACTTAATAAGAAGCTAAATTAAACAGATATTGTATGTGTTATTTTAAAATCCTACTTATTATAATTTTAAATATAATAAAAGTGAAATTTTACTGGTAAAATTGAAAAAAGAAAAGAAAAATAAATAAAAAATATAAAGTAGGAAAATTGATCACAAAATTATAAACAGTCAGAGACAGTGGCTGTACCTTTTTTCCTTCTATATAAACTCATGGACTTTGAGAAATGGCAATTGTCTGGGGTAGAAGCCTGTTTTGTTTATTCAAAAGCCATTAGTACAGTAGCGGACACTTTGACACTTACAGGGGTCAGAGGTTTTTGGTTATAAAATATATCGCCCTGGGATATTTTTTTCTTTTTTTTTAACTTCCACTTGCCTTTTTATTTCATTACTTGATTATTATTTTGCTAAGAGTCGTTTTTCTAACTTTTTATTTATTTGGTTGAATATTATAATCTTTTTGTAAAAATGAAACTTTCATTCAAATCAGTTAGTCGATCTTTCAATTCCTAGGACAAACTGGGATTATTCTACTTTCCGAAATATATTCTACCAAAGATCCTTGGTTAATGAATATGAAAGTTATTTTCGATTCTTAAAGTTAGACGCTAAAAAAAGTTCTTTACTTAACTTGAAAATTATTAAGCCACAAAAAGAGTAAACTTGAAAGATCTCTTGTTTTAAGTATATAACCATCATGTTTCAAAGGCTGTTTAATAATTCTTTAGTGCTTAGCTTTGTTTTTTTTTTTATTTGCCTTTCGTTCGGATGCAACGGAAAGTAAGACTTCATTCATCCATAAGTTAAAGATTACTGATAAGATATTTATATAGGATGAATTTTTGACTTTATCCAATTATCGTTAATGGACAGGTATTGACGTCTTCTGAAGCTGCCTGCTAAGAAGCTTTGTTTTGAGTTCGTGTTACATTTTTATAACCATTATTGGATTATTAGTTTCATTTTTTTTTTTTTTCTTTAGATAATATTATTACTATTTACATCAATGTTTAATTCATATTTATTATTTATTTATTTTTATTTGACTTTTTTCAAAGTGTGTGTCTTTTTTTTAATTCGTTTTTTATAATAAATTTTTCTATTCTGTTTTCTTTTACATCTAACTCCGGCTGACGGAATATACAAGCCGTATAATACTTATATATATTTCTAAATTGTATTTCTTTATTTTATTTATAATAAAGTATTATTATTATTATTATTATTATTATTCCGCGAAGCATACTGCTGCACTGAGCCGGTTGATGTTAAACGTTGGCGGCCCACAGGCCAGTACGCGTCGTGTACTAATGAGCGTGACCCATTCGATACTCCTCTATGGAGCCGAAGTGTGAGCAGATGAGCAGATGCGCTCAATAAAGGGACCTATAGAAAAAGGCTAGCCAGGGCACAGAGGCTGGGTGCATTAAGGATTACCTCTGCGTATCGCACTGTCTCCGAACCTGCAGTTATGGTTATTGCCGGAGTGATCCCCATTGCATTCCTTGCAGGGGAACGAAAGAGATTGTATGACAGGAGGGCGGAAGGAAGAAAAGAAATACTCTCCAGGGAAGAAAGAAATCGAACCTTCCGGAACTGGCAGGCCTCCTGGGAGAGCGATCAGCGGGGTCGATGGACTGCCAAACTAATCAGGGGAGTTAAAGAATGGGTGAGAAGACCGCATGGAAAGGTAGACTTCTACCTCACCCAACTTCTGAGCGGGCACGGGTATTTCAGGACGTACCTGAAGAGGATGGGGGAAGGCTGAGGAGGACTCGTGCCTCTACTGCCCGGGAAGCAGAGATGATGCCTCGCTGACCTTTTTTGCGTGTAACCGATGGCAGCGTCTGAGGAGGGACTTGGAGGCGATGATTGGGCGGCAGACTTCAGACTCTCTGGTAGAGACAATGCTGTTCAGCGAGACGAACTGGAGTCTGATAGCGAGATACGCGAGGGAAATTCTCGTCGCAAAGAAGAAGGATTTAGAGGAACAGGAAAGGAGGAACCCCTAGGGGGTTAGGACAGAGGCCTAGCCTGATGTAGTGCTGGAATCAGCGAATCCAGGCTAGGTCCCAGCAGAGGGGGGGTGTTTTAGCCGGTAGTCTCCGGGAGTCCGGCACGGCGTGCGTAAATGCATTTCACCACCCCAAATTAAAAAAAAAAAAAAAAATTATTATTATTATTATTATTAGAGTTGGTGGTCGCGCAGGGTGCTTATGAGTGTTACTCACTCAGTCCTATTGTATGGGGCTGAAGTGTGGTCAGAGGCAATCAGAAAGGAAGTTTATAGGAAGAGACTGGCACGGGTCCAGACGCTGGGAGCCCTACGGATAGCCTCGGCATACCGGACTGTCTCGGAGCCGGCAGTTTTGGTTATAGCGGGAGTTATCCCGATTGCACTCCTGGCTGATGAAAGAAGGAGAGTGTACCAAAGAAGGCGCGAGGTGGATAAAGCAGCGGTCTCCAGGGAGGAGCGTGCATATACCTTGTTGGAGTGGCAGTCTTCTTGGGAAGAGGATGTAAGAGGTAGATGGACTGCTAGCCTTATTACAGATGTCGGTACATGGGTAGAGAGGTCCTTTGGCGAAGTGGACTACTACGTTACCCAATTCCTCAGTGGTCACGGCAATTTCTGTGTATATTTAAGGAAGATGGGGAAGAGGACCAGTGGTGAGTGCGGCTATTGTCCGGGAGTGCGAGACGATGCATACCACACCTTTTTTGTGTGTGAGAGGTGGGGTCGCCTCAGGAGAGACCTGGAGCAAAACGTCGGGCATATTACCCCGGCGGGGATAATATCAACTATGCTCACTAGTAGGCAGCAGTGGATATGTTTGGCGCACATTATTAGGGAGGTTTGCCAAGCAAAGGGAGCTGGTTGAGTTTGGCGGCAGGATCCCCTGATTAGGGACAGAATAGGGGCCTAGCCTGATGTTGTGCTGCATAAGCGAATCCGGCTAGGTCTGGTGCCGGGGGAGATGTTTTAGCCGGTAGGCTGCCTTGGCGGGAGTCCGGCATATCGTGCGTCAAAAGCATTTCCCTCCCTCAAAAAAAAAAAAAAAAAAAATTATTATTATTAGAGTTAGTGGTCCATCGCCGCAGCATTGCACGTTAGTTGTGTAGAAGTTCATCATATTTGGTGATTACGAAATTGGACTATTCTTGATATCAACAGTGCATTTGATAATATTTGGTGGTGTCCAATAGAGGGGCCTTGCTAAATACTGTGTAATCTGTAAACACTGAGCATTTGTGGGGATCGACAGTTGGATACTTAAAATTGACCATGAGGAGGAAGTTTTAGGGGTAAGGTTTCTAAGCAGTCTACAATCGCTATTCTTATATTTACAAATGTTCTTTCTTAGTCAGGACAAGTATGAATGGAATACTCAATGGGAATCAATAGGAAATTTTCTTATTTTAATATTCCATAATAACTGTGCTTTTTGGGACAGTATTGGAATTCTATTTCACGGAATGGATTTGCATGCTTAGATATTCTGGACTGATTATTAGTGATCAATCACGATCATTTTTAACTCCTACATTCATACTTACTAATGGAACCACCTCTTTTTAAAATTACGATTTAGACATAACCTTGTAACCGAGCCAGTTGTCCTGGTCAGCTATTCTTCCCTCTACGAAGAAGATTAAGGACAAATGAGCATATCCAGAAAAGCGTATCCACTGTCCTTCCAAGAATAAATTGGAACACTGGATTAGTTCAATGCTAATGTTCTCGCTTTGGTTTGAGTGTCCAAATTTGATTCACTCAAGATCTTAAAAGATGCCACAATCCAAAAAAAAAAACCATGACCTGTCTGAGAAGATTTCCTTTTTCGAAAGATAAGCTTGAGTCCAACAGACCGTAGTTCTCATCACCGTTTAGTTCTGGGCGTTTGTTGTCAACATCGGTAACTAAGGTATTATGGATGCCATTGTATTGAGCATCTGTCACGATCTCAGTGTGAAGCGGTCGAAACGGCTGCTAGATTAATAAAAACAAGTCTACTCAAAACTGATAACATTTTACATAAATACGCGTGAAATTTAGAGGTTGGGGCAGTTTTCAATTAGCTTTCAACTCTTTTTTAAGAGTTAATCAACCATGCAAGGGGAGTGAGTCTACAATCAAGTCTCAAAGAGTCTCTATCAAGTAATACTATAAAAGTAAGAGTATTTTCTATCAGCTATCTAGCAAGCAGCATCTAAATGGCTGTTAGAGCAAACAAGAGTTCTACTGTAACTCAAGAATTCACTGCTCATTCTTAGTTTCTATTCTTTTCATATAAGCAGTGAGGAAAATACGAAGTTAAACGATAGAAATAAATTGTGAGCGTCGTGCAAAAATGGGTTTCAAATCCATCTACAACGTAATCTTGCTATTAATACATATTATAGTTTTTTTGACTTAGCATATTAAATTTTAGGAAAACTGAGTTTTCTATTTTAGAAAGGAAATAATATAGAGATAAAATTAAAATTAATAGGAAAATAATTAAAGAAAGGTCTTAATCTGAATGTCCCATGAGGATACCTAAACGGAATGTCAAGTTTGAACACACACACACACACACACACAAAACAAATCCTATTCTAAAAGCACTTTTTCCGACTCAGGGATCTCAAAACGTGTATTTCCGCTTCGAGATCGCGACAATTTTGAAATCAAAAATTTGACACGATTGCAATATATATATATATATATGCATGCAAATAAAATTGGTTAAAAATTAGTTGTTCCATTGTACCACGGCATTACCATTGATTCAATATTATCTTCTTGGATTAACATTCAAACTCCCTAGTAGATGATAATAATAGCGTCTTTTTGAAGAATTAGTAACAAAAGAAAAATGTCCTACCTTCTAACTGGAAGTTTGAACTTTGGTGTCAGAGCATACAGGCCTACGTACTTTGTGATATGACGGTGCCAAACTTCGTTTGTCCAATGAGGAGTAACCGTCCTTGCCATCTCTGTGTCAACTTGTTTAGTGTACCACCCCCCTCATACCTTAAACCACTATACTCACAGTACAGACAGAGTGCTCTTGCGATTTAGCTTTGCCTCATTACGCCTTGTCTTCATCAAAGCAAGTTTTCTTCTGTAAGTCTCATAACAGCAGAGCCAACTTATAGTGACTCTATACTCTCACTGTTCTTACCACAGTGACCACAAAAGAAATTTTAGACTTGCCTTTATCATAATACTTTCTGCCTTTTTGTTTAGTTTATATATATATATATATAAAATCCAATTTTCTTATATAAGATAGTACTGTCTTTTAACGTAAGTAAAGACAAAAGGATAAACTTTATCAACAAAAAGAAGTTATTTTTAAGAGTAGCATGTGTTTATTTAATCTATTTTACAATTCTTCATTAACAATAATTCTATTACTGGATAAATCAATATAATGATTTGATAAATACGAATTCACTTTTATTTTTCAAAATTTTACAATTTTTATAATTTAAAAATTAAAAAGACAAATTTAATAAGTAAATATACTTAGATTTGCCGTACATTTACGTAATTGTATAGGTAAGTAATTATAATTTTAATTAAATACCGGTTTGTGAGGAGAAAGAGTATATGACAAAATAAGGGGACAATGTTGGTGATGTAGAATAGATAGCGTTGGCTGATAATACGTGACACTTGAAGAGCTATTTGGCTAGTTAGAACGTTTACTTGTTCTAATAGTCGATTAGCTAGTATGGCAGATATTGATAGCGTTATTCCTTAGCGTATTGACAATAATATTGACCGTGTAAGGTGAAAAAATTGTATTGACGGTCGGTATTGATGAATCCAGATTTTCTGATTTTCGTGTATCAATACTGAGAATTGGAGGGGATATTGACAATAATATTGACCGTGTAAGGGTGGCGCCAATATTTCCATCAATACTCAGTTTAGTAGTTTTATACAACGTTGAAACTAACCTCAACAACAGTGATACAATACCTTACAAAGGTACTTTGGAAAGATTTGTGAATTACAATAAAACTTCAATCATACATTTTTAAAGGTGATTGTAATTTTTTCAAAGTCTTGAAGGACATATATAAAAGTTTCATAGGTTTTTCTATTATAGCTTTGCTGATAGTTGTAGGGGACATTATGATTGAAAACTTCAAGTGTTCAAAATTTCTTCCTGTGGCCAAGTACCTCAGAGGGTTAAGGCTAATCTTTCCCTAACACTTATACTTTCTCTCAAATTTGTGCCCTGTCTTTTCAAAAATGGTTCAACCATCTGTAACAGTTTGTTAAAGGTAGTCTCATCCATTCGAAAGTAGTTCTCGAAATCTTCAACATCGCAGAGGCTGATTTCCTTCAAAAGTACTAAATGAGAATATTCATCTCTCTTCTTCAACCATTCTTTCATCCAGTGCTTGCGTTTCACTTGACGAGTAGTGTCAAACGCCAAAATAATAGCTACGCAAGCTTGTACGATTATTCCTTTTTTGGAAGGCAAAAAACCGAGTAAAACCACGCAGATTCACTCTCCTAGTGGCGAAGTAGTAAGTACTGAGTAAAGTTATTGACAGTAATATTGATCGTGTAAGATAATGAAGTATTGAGACCGGTTAGCACGAGTATTGATGGTATATTGTCAATACCAATATTGACAATATATTGACCGTGTAGGGGACGCTACTATATTCGTTTTTTCAACTTGATTAAGGACCAAAAATATACACCCAAATAAATAGGGTTTGATCCCGACCAGAAGAAAGATAAAATATTAAGAACACCTAATTTTATTTATTATTTTTCAAACTTATTATAAGTATCACTACATTAAATCTTGCAATCTGTTCCATTAGAGTTAACTGCTGCTAGAAGGACCGTGTGAGTTCGTTGTGTTACGTTTTCTGATTTGTGACATTAGAAACCAGATTTAGTTCTAGGATGGAAAAAGAAAGTAACTCTTCTAATCCGATTGCATTAAGTTGCAATAGAATTCTAAAGAAGAAAAGTAGTGAATATGTGGATGGGTCCGTAATGATGGATAACATCTGGTATTTTATCTATTGTAGCATGCATATCATTTTGTTCCTGACAGGTTTCGGTTTTCATACATCGCCAGAGCAATCACCAAGATCATGTAGGAAGTTCACTTAAACGTATGTTTCGTGTTACACTCCACAGTTGTTGTTTGTGTTTATGTATACATGTATATGGGGAGGTTATCATACAGCGTGAGTTGTAACAGAAACATAGGTTGAAACTTGGTTGAATTTGCTATGACAGGAGGAAAATCGAAACGGTCAGGAACAAAATGAATATGCTTGCTACGACGGATAAAATACCAGAAGAATGTTAGCCTTTTTGTTAAGCGGGAAATTTGAATTAAGAATTAAACATATACCACAATGGTATAAAATTGATATCAATAGAATGTATGTTTGCATACATGAATGTGAAGAAGTTGTCTACTGCTGAAAAGAAGTGGAAAGTTTACGCTGTTATTTTGTTATCAGAAAAAATATAAGTCCAAGATTAATTCAGTCGCTATTGGAGATTGCTGCGATATGAGAATGATTTAAGTTCATGGTTAGGAGTAACTGTTTCAGTTGTAGATAGAAGAATTGGTGATGACAACACAAGCTCATTGCTTGCATTACTTTTTTTTTAATTTAAGGCGCTCAATATCTATGGCCACAGTGTCCTCTCGTTACAGATAATATCGTCCATCATCGGACAGTGAGCGTGTACGTTCCTCGGAAGCAAAAAATCTAAGGGTAGCACAACTGGACTCGAACCCGGATCCTCCGCATGGGAGTCCAGTACGCTAAACCACTTACGTGGTTATACGTGGCTTATGTTTAACGTTACTGGTGAGGAGAAAGAGCATATGAGAATAAATGAGGGACAATGTTGGTGATGTAGGAATAGATAGCGTTGGCTGATAATATGTGACCGCTTGAAGAGCTATTTAGAACGTTTATTGTTCTAATAGTCGATTAGCTAGTATGGCAGACATTGATAGCGTTATGAGAAATCTCCTGGCTTGTAAAAGGCTTTTGTAGAAAATTTATTGCTTCCTTGCAGTTCAGATGTTAAATGTGAAAACAGTTTGATAGATGTCTCAAAACAAGTTAGTTTCACACTCTTCAAATGTTGATTTAAGCCAGGTTTAAGTCCTAGAAAAGCCGGGCTTCATTAATTATGATGTTTTCTAGTTTTCGTTGAGAACTAGACCCAATTTCTGTAGGACCCATTCATAGTCCATACTGCATAGTGGGCGTAACGAGAGATTAAATACCCAATATAAGGTAAGCCGTAAGACATAGTAGCGCTGAAGTGGCTGGCGCGGGCCACATGAAGATCACAAAGCTTGCTCGGATAAATTTCCTCAGGTTTATTCCTTTATTCTGACAGGAAGCACTGGATCCTTATTTATGTTTCTTTGTTCACAAAATTCAAAGTTTCGCGTTCTCCAGGATCTTTTTTGTATAATAATAATTGATTTCTTTTAAAGGGCTGTTTTGAGCGTTCATTAATCTTAAGAGAAACTATTAATGAATTAATTGATGTTCATTTTTCTATGATGATAAAACTTTATCCTATCCTAGGGATAACAAAGCAATTAAAGCCAATAACTACTAAAGTTCATTTAAAAGTAACTCCAATTTACATGCGTGTATCCAATTAGTAACATCAAAAGTAGATGAAGATAAGATATACTGAGTTAATACAATTGATTCAACCATTTTCTTAGTTAAAATTACAGTCCTACAAGTATTACCTACTTAAGGAATAACTATTGGGACATAACAGTAAGAGGTGGAAAGGGAAGATGGTGCGTGACTGTAGGTGGCCAAATAGAATGTCATGCCAGTGGATATAATTAATTATGTAACAAGAGAATAGTGTCAGATCACACGATATACCGATCAACAACTAAACTACGCATGCCCTTTCACCTGGCTGCCATAATATTGACAACTTTATTGGTTTATTGCACACAAAAAATTAAATTATAAATTTATATTTATATTTTACTGACTTTTGTTTTATGTTACAGTAAATTTAGTTTCATATGTTTATGTAAAGTGTTATGTAATTTCCACATATGAATATTCTATAAGTGAAGAATAATTCTGTTTTTTTATTAGGTTAGGTTTAATAATACAACCTTTATTTCAGCCTTCACATGTTTGATGTTTCGATTAATTGATGTTGGTTACTCTCAAAACTGTATATCTCATTAAATTGTCTAAAGCGTATCTCAATACCTTAGCGTATTGACAATAATATTGACCGTATAAGGTGAAAAAATTGTATTGGCGGTCGGTATTGATGAAATCCAGATTTTCTGATTTTCGTGTATCAATAATGAAAATTGGAGGGGATATTGACAATAATATTGACCGTGTAAGGGTGGCGCCAATATTTCCATCAATACTCAGTTCAGTAGTTTTATACAACTTTGAAACTAACCTCAACAACAGTGATACAATACCTTACAAAGGTACTTTGGAAAGATTTGTGAATTACAATAAAACTTCAATCATACATTTTTTAAAGGTGATTGTAATTTTATCAAAGTCTTGCAGGACATATATAAAGGTTTCACAGGTTTCTATTACAGCTTTGCTGATAGTTGTCCGGGACATTATGACCGAAAACTTCGTCTTCAAAATTTCTTCGTGTGGCCAAGTACCTCAGGGTTAAGGCTAATCTTTCCCTAACACTTATACTTTCTCTCATATTTCTGTCCTGTCTTTTCAAAAATGGTTCAACCATCTGTAACAGTTTGTTAAAGGTAGGTTCATCCAATCGAAAGTAGTTCTTGAAATCTTCAACATCGCAGAGGCTGATTTCCTTCAAAAGTACTAAATGCGTATATGCATCGTTCTTCTTCATCATTCTTTCATCCAGTGTTTGCGTTTCACTTGACGAGTAGTGCCAAACGCCAAAATAATAGCTGCGCAAGCTTTTGTAAGATTATTCATTTTTTGGAAGGGAAAACCGAGTAAAACCACGTAGATTCACTCTCCTAGTGGCAGAAGTAGTAAGTACTGAGCAAAGTTATTGACAAAAATATTGATCGTGTAAGGTAATGAAGTATTGAGACCGGTTAGCACGAGTATTGATGGTTAAATTGTCAATGCCAATATTGACAATATTATTGACCGTGTAGTGGCCGTTTAATATATTCATTTTTCATACTTGGTATGTAAGACCAAATAATATACACACAAATAAATATATGATATGACCCATAAATAATATTTGCACGTGATCTGGAATCTATATTCAACAGAACAATTATAATAATCCAACAAAGAAATAGATTTCATAGATATTAAAAGATTTATAAATGTGGCAGAATCAGATATAATAATATTTCTATTTTAAATTATTTAATTTTTAATCTGCAGCATCTTTATTTTCCCTGCTTTATACTGTATAGGTTATAAGTTAGCAAAGTGTTTCAATGGGTTTATAAAATCAGTGAGAATTTCTTATTTTCTGGCTGATCGACGTAATAGAAATAGATACTTCTACAATCACACAATATTTTAATATTAATAAGTGTTTTTTTATTAGAATAAAAAAAAGCTCAACAAAAATATTAAATAAGTTCCCTAAATAAATCAAAATCAAATCTAATTAAATTAATATTATTTAATTTAAAGACAAATATAAAGCAGTGTAACTACAAATTAAGTTAAACGGTTGTTACAAGAGTATTGAACAATAGATATTAGCAAATGTTTGCATTTCCTGTTACATTCTTATTTTTATATTTTTTTTATACTTTCACCCTCAGGGTATTTGTTTCCCCCTTTTTGATGGCTCCCTACCAATCTACATAATTGTTCAGATAGGGTTACTTTGCCAGTATCACTTAAATCGATCATATTTCTATTTGTGTCTATTAGAATTCTATCTTATTTAAATGTATATGTTTTATAATATTTCTTAGATGGCCACTGAGATAGTGTTTTTATTCCGTTAAGTTTTAAATGGGATTTTCTATTGATACATTTATATATCCTTATCTGGAAAATTATACAGTTACCTGGAAATAAAAGTGAACTTTAGCCAAGAAAAATTAATGGTATTCCGAAAAAAGAGCGGTATACTGAGTTAAAGTGAAGTATGGAAATTTGAAGTCAACTTGTTGAGGTGGTTAACTCCTATAAATATTTGGGTATAGATCTTTCCCCATCATTAAGTTTCGGAGGGTACTGATCAGTCAAGGGTCGTCAGGCATTATTCGGATTGAACTCTTTCTGGTTAGGTCTTGTAGCTAATAACGAAGTTCTGATGTCTGCCAAATATGATGTTTTCAAGTCCATGACTAGTTCGGTTTTGATTTACGGTTGTCAAGTTTGGGGTTATCAGACCAGCGACAGGTTTGAGAAAGTCCAATTATCATTTATAACCTTGCTAGTGTGATGGATGCAAGAAACTTAGAAATATATTAATTCATAAATAAATCAAAAATATCTAGATGTGTGACATTTCCTTGCAAAAGGACAAGCCAGGTAAAACAAGTCCAGTTTCTGGGAAGGTTAAAGAACCTTTATGGCATTGTTTGTTCTAAAAATCAAGGAGGAAGCATCAGTTCTGAGATATAACATAAGAGTTTATTCCAGTTAATTTGTAAGCATTTTGTTGTGATAATCTAAAGTAACTTAATTTCTCTTAGAGAATATATATTTTTAAAAACAGTGTGATTTCTAGTTTATTACTAATACTTCATTCTCTCTTAAACTTACATACTTACAAGCCCTTTATACAAAATCGCTCGTGCTACACAACCAGCTACTACAAATACACATCACACCATTACAGTACACTAGTAACTATGTAGTGTATCTTGTAACTAAATGTGCCCCAGTTCATATTTTTACCTTTATCCTGCACTGAAGATAAATTGAAAAATTATAAACTCAGTAGACAAAATATAAATATTTTTAAAATCAATATAAACTTCATAGTCAAAACAACTATTTTAAACTAAATATAATATTAGTAGAATTAATATAAAAATCAACAGAAAACCATTAAAAGTATTGGTTTACTTGATAATACAATAGAACATAAAACTTCTAAACACACCTATTTACATTATGAATAAATATAAACTCAAAGATTAATCCATGTTTACTTTTATTATATTTTAAAACAAATCATTTCATTTCAGTTTTCCTTATTAAAGAGTGTTTGTTCACGTTAAAGAAAAATTTCTCACTCTTTTAAACTTATGCCGCGAGGGACTCAATTAATCAAAATTGAGCAACAACGAATAATGGACTTAAAAGGCGCTGGGATGTCACAAAAGGAAATCGCTCATCCGTTAAACTGATCCCAGTGTGCAATAAAACATTTATTGCATTAAAATCCAGCAAATGACGGCCAAAATAAAAGGAATGGAAAACCTTCAAAATTTTCCAGTTCTGTGAAACGAGCTTTTTTAGAGAAATTTCGAAAACCTCTGCTTCCTCTGCCAAGATATTGGGGCGATTCAACCTGGGATGTGATGACAGTTTGAAAGTTGACAGTTAGTACGGAAGTGGATACTCGAAACCAGGTATTTAAAATATCGTCAAGTCTTAAGAAAACTGGAGCTTAAAAGACATCTTTGCAACAGCGGTTACAGTTTGTAAAAAATGTGTTCAGAACAGTCAAATATGGTCGGGTGTAATTATTTTCAGCGATGAAAAAATTTAATCTAGACAGCTAGATTTAATCTAGGCTTCAATTATTACTGGCAGGCCAGAGAAAGGAAAAAAGATTCTCTCCAGACGGTAACATCGGGGTGGCAGAGTAATAATGACTCCCCTTCCCCACGACACAGGTATCCACACACGGCAAACATGTGGGTGGCACCAGCACGTGCCACTGGCGTGTAAGACTGTAACTATGTAAGTGTATAATGTTAAGGCGTTTAGGTGTAAGTGATGCAATATGAATTCCCACGGAGGCTCCGCAGCAAAAGAATTCGCTGCAAGAGATTCAGGCCGCACATAAATATGGTGACCCAAACAGAGGGCAGAAAAGTTTCTACCAACTCGCACTCCTGACGGGGCACCGCTGCACTTGTTAGTCTGTAATTGTAGCTGAGGTGCGTGGGAGTGCTAAGTTCCCAAATAGCCCGAAGGCTACCCTCTGCGTTCGCCCACCAGCTTGGCCATCCACGCTTCCACAAAAGTGGAACGCAGATGTTTCCAGAGCCGCGACGAGGACGCGCTGGTTGGACTTGAATGAGGTTCTGCGACAGAATATCCGTCTCTAGAAACATAGGGAAGTTTCACCTTATGTGAGTAAAACTACTCCCTCAAACCATTTGGCTCCGAATAATGATATGGGCAGCTTTCAATGAAAGGGGCAAGTCTCAAATCGCATTTTTATTTCTGGCATAATGAATGTTGCTAACTTATGAAAAAACTTTAGGTGAATATCTTTTGCCGATTATCACATTCTAGAAGAAGAACATCTGATTTTCCATATACAAAGCAAGGTCTACAAAACAATGGTTTGAGGACTATAGACTCAAAGTAATGGATTGGCCAACATTTAGTTCGGACCTTTTCCCATAGAAAACTTGAGGGGAATTTCGGCTAGGGTTTTTATGATAACCAGAAATCCAAAACAACGAAGAACTTAAAGAAAGGTTCACACAATCATGGGAAAACATCGCAGAGAGCACTTGATAAACTTGACAAAAAGTGTTCCGATAAGGCTGTTGGAGGTGATTAAAAAACATGGTGGAACATCATATTATTAAAGGTATTTTCAATTTTAAGAGTCAAAAAGATGTTGAATTTATATTTTTTCAAAAAAGTTTTTTAGGTTTTTGTTGAATTTTTAGCAAAATCATGTCATACGCATAATTTCATTTCCATTAAAATTTTCACAAATTGTAAATATTATTTTGTAAAAAATAATATTTTTTTAAATTATTTGCAAAATAATGGATTTAAAAATATTATTAAGATTTTTTTGATCTTAAGTTTCTATTTTTTCACAGGACTGCATATTCTCGGAACACTGGATCATGACTTATTCCGGCTTAAATTAGTGGCATCAGAAATAGTTAAGAGTGAGATATTATGGTACATAGACTGGGTGTTTTGGAGCAGGAAATTAGATCGTAACTTTTTTGGACTTAAGGGAATGGAAGAGAAAATCTAAATAAATTAGAGCAAAAGTTACATGAATATTAGTTTAGAGAACGTAGATCTGGGGCTTCCCAAACAGTCTATCACTGTATCTCTATAAATGGCTTGCTATGGAGGTTGATTATGTAAGCGTGCTGATTTTTTTTTTTTACTCTTTATTCGAGTAAATAATTTTACAATAAGTAAATAAGCTGAGAAATAATTACAATGACTTGATTGACTTGATTGGTAGTCATCCAGTGATGACTACCACTAGCTGTTTAAAAGGTCGCGAGGCCAACGGCGCTTTAAGCGTCGTTGAGGATTTCCAGGGAGGGAATGTGAGGTGAGGGCTTGGGCTAAAGGATTAGAGTGTGATAGGAGCTTATTGTGGAATCTGTTATAAAGGGTATTAGCCAAGGTGTTGACAAAAGGAATTTTGAGAACCGTGTGGAGGGTTAGGTTGGATACATAGAAAGGACTGTTAGTAATGTAGCGGAGGATTTTGGATTGGATGGTTTGGATGCGGTTCAGATTGGAACGCTTGGCAGTTCCGTACAGTTCTAGTCCGTAAGTCCATAGTGGTCTCAGTAAGGAGATGTAAAGGAGTCTTTTGTTGGAGAGTGATAGTTTCGACCATTTGCCAAGCAGTCTGGAGAGAAGTCTAAAACGTATCTTGACGTCGGAGCGTTTGAGCCGTGTGTGAGGGTTCCAGGTCAGTCTTTTGTCCAAGAATAGTCCAAGGTAGCGCACATGGTCAGCAGGCGGAATAGGTATTCCATTGAGGTAAATTGGAGGAAGAGTTTTGCGATTTAGAGTAAACACTACATTTTTGCATTTGCAAATGTTTACTTTAATTTTCCACTTTAGAAGCCAGGACTCGAGGGCTGTAAGGTGAGATTGGAGAGCACGGGAAGCTATGACAGGATCCGGGTTCGGGGAGAGGATTGCGGTATCATCAGCAAATGTGTGCTAAGGTGTTTAGATGATTGGGAATGCCAGCTGTGTATATTAGGTATAGAAAAGGTGCGAGAATACTCCCTTGAGGAACTCCTGCGTGGATTGGGTAAATGGAAGAGAGAGAGGTGCCTTTACAGACTTGAAAAAATCTATGTGTAAGATACGATTTTAGGATAAGATAAAAGGTGTTTGGGAAAATGCCTTTAAGCTTTGACAAAAGACCTTCATGCCATACCCTATCAAAGGCTTGCTCAATATCTAAAAAGACACTTGGGCAGTAATGCTGCTCTCAAGGGCGGAGGCGATGGTATCTATAACGCGGTGAGTTTGTTAAATGGAGGAGTGAAAGGATCTGAAGCCAAATTGGTGATTGGGAATGATATTCAGTGGTTCAACAATGTGGTAAAGGCGTTTAATAAGGAGTTTCTCAAGGATCTTTCCAAGAATGGGAAGGAGGCTGATAGGTCGGTAAGAAGAAGGATTATGAGTGGGTTTTTTGGGCTTGGGAATCATTTTGATAGATGAAAATTTCCATAATATTGGAAAATGAGTGGTTCGAAGAATGGAGTTGAAAATGTAGGTAATGAATATGATGGTTTTTTTAGGAAGTTTAAAAAGAATAATCGGTGTTATAAGGTCATATCCTGGAGATTTCTTTATAGAAAGTGATCTTATTTCGTTTTGAACTTCGTTAGGTGAAAGGATTTGGGTGGTAATGACAAAGGAAGTGAACTGTCGAGACTGGAAAGAATTTGTTCGTCATGTTGAATGTCTACTAAGTCTTGATGAGGAGTAAATACTGAAGCCAGATGTGAGGCAAACAAGCTAGCTTTTTCCTCATCAGATCTGGTCCATGAACCATTTTCATGACGAAGAGGAGAGGAAGTGTGTTTATAGTTTAGTATTTTTTCCGGGCAGTCCATAAAGTATTGTCCTTGTTAGTTAGTGTTTTCGTATACTCTGCGTAATTATTATTATAATTGTCATAAATTTCTTTTTTTAGTTGTCGAGTTAGTTGGTTGAATAGTCTCTTGTCAGAAGGGTACCTAGTTCTTTGCCATTTGGCTCTAGCTTGTCTTTTACGAGTTATTAATGAGCATATGTGTAATGGAAGATAGTAGAGTCGGTTTTCTATTGTAAGATGTAGTATGAGGTGTAGATTTCCAAATGCTATGCTGCATTGAGTTAGTTAGATGAAACACCCTGTCATCTACTTGTTCGGTGTTTTTAAAGGAATTTTTAAGTCGAGTTTCTGTTCGAGTGTGTTTCTAAATAGATTCCAGTCAACTGGTCCGTTAATGAGGGAAGGTTTTAAGGTTTTAGGTAAAGGAGATAGACCTAGTACAAGGAGAACAGGACTGTGGTCTGAGGAGAGGTCGTTTAAGTTATATATGTGGTTATATAATGAGAAATTACGGTTACAAATGAAGAAGTCGAGAAGATCGGGTCGCTTAGTTAAAGTATATTGGGGTTGTCTTGTTTCTAACCCTAGAGGACGGATACTCCAAGATGTCCTAAACTTTAACAATTACTCCTTTCTTTCTCCTTCACAACCGACTTATTGGCCTTCATCTTTAACTAAGCCTGCTGATTTAGCTATGAATAATGTGGGCTTGTTGATCGAAGTTGGAGGGGAACTCCAGATCTGAATTACTATATGAGCATGGTAAGATCTACATATATGAGTTCAGTACACAATAAGCGAGAAAATGGAAGACATCTTTCATTTCCTTGGTCCGGTGCCACTGCCGTCTTAAATGGGTCCTAATGGGTATGGTTTTTGAAATATACCAAGGAGGCATTCCCATATAGAAAATATCTAACTGAAAATTTTAATTTTATATTTTAATATCACTTGATCATTTCAAATAATTCAGCAGTAAGTTTAATTTTATGTAATGCTACATTTTATTGGTTTCTATTATTTAATTTGGTGTTATGTAAGTAATGTAAAATATTTCTATTAATTATGTACATACTACAGCTTATTCAGTGTTTATTATTTTTAGAGTTCATATCATTCTTTGTGAGTAAGTAGTTTAAGAGAAATTTCGTACTTTAAAACTGTACTCATGATGGCCTTCTCTATGTCAGAAATGTCAGTTTATGGAAATTGTATTATGTGTAAGATAAAGGGGACAGCGATAAAGTATATATATCTATCTATCTATTCTTATCTGCTGATTTTATGAAAAAGTGGTAATTTTTAATTAGCTTTAATTTCCAAAATTAACGTTCTGCACTTAGATGCAAGAAACGCGATTCTTTTTTTTTTTATAATTTGTTTTCGTATTCTAATTGGGCGTTACATTTCAGATTAATTTTGCAACTTGAGATCAATTTCTCAATTGATCAGCTTCTTCGTTCAGTTGGTTAAGGCAATCTTTGATAATTATGATTCTCGGTGTATGAGTGAATTCTATTGAATCATCTTTTTGAGTTTTGATAGTTCCATTTCAAATTAGGCTTTATACAATAACCATATAATAACCAATCCATCCTTATTGAGCCCATAGACGGAGCTATAGAGTGTCTTACAGCAGGTTATGTTTTTCTTTATATGTGTGGCATATTACACACTCTAATTAGTCAATATTAACTAGAGCTATCTTATCAGTGGATGTTTTTAATTTTTTTTTTTTGTCAAAATGAATGTTATAACATGAATGTTTTATTCATAAAAGTTTATATTAGAGTGTTGGTTTTTACAAAAGAAAATGTGATAATCGTAAGAGGAGTATTGTGTGTCTAATTTAGTAGATAGAACAGTATACTTACATAAGTTGCAAGACTTTTAGCTTGTGAACGGCTGTAGACGTTAGGCAGTATAGCAGATACATTCAGTGGAGCGTGTTTCTTCACCGCAGAAAGGTCATTTCTTCCACTCCAACAAGCAGCACAATATT
The DNA here is from genome assembly GCA_011037195.1 of Triatoma infestans. Classification (NCBI taxonomy): domain Eukaryota; kingdom Metazoa; phylum Arthropoda; class Insecta; order Hemiptera; family Reduviidae; genus Triatoma; species Triatoma infestans. Next base: position 61,195 of record JAAEAF010007130.1, read on the forward strand.
CAGAGTTTCCCACTCTTTAAACATGAGATGATAAATAATTTATCAAAGTCAGAGTCTTGCCGGAGTACTTCTGAGACGCAACAGATTCTTTATTTCCTTACTAAACCCTGCTCCTCTACTACTTACAACAGTAGTACCAATCCCTCGCTCACCCATTCCTTCGTTCTGTAAACTCTTGGCGTATTCTTTCTCATTCTTTGTCGCCTCCTTTTGTTACCACCCTTGGCTACAATCTTCTTCGCCCCTTTCTAACACTTGGAATAATTCATCCTTTCTATTTTTCTCTACGTCTTCTTCCCCTATCTCTTTTGATACTTTACAAAAAAAAAAAAAAAGAGAAAAAGAATAAAAGGTAAAGAAGCACTACCATCTATTCAATTTTTTTTTTTTTTCATCATGTCTGAAGAAATAAGCTGGTTTATTTGGGTTGCTTTTTTTTTCTTTTTGTTTTTTGAAACTATTTATCGCCTGTGCAGAAATAACACTTTCTGTGAATATAACCTTCGAAATTGTATTTATTTTAATTCCGTCTATTTTTAAAGACAAAAAAACCGCACGCACTGCCGTAAAAATTACAGAATTACCGTAATATAATATCACTGTCAATAAAAAATATGTCAATACAGATCATTATAAAATAAATAAAAAATCTCGTGTGAAATAACTCAAATGACATTCTCTTGGTGCTGTTAATAATACAATTATGTAGAAAATGACAAATTTTATTTACATTTTAAAATTTACTCATATGTTCTAAAATTAAATACTATTGTATTTAAATACCGGGTATGGGGAACAAATATCTACCCAGGTAGGTAGAAGTTTAATAACACTATCGTCCGGTAGATAGCGCCAACATTGAATGTTTCAAATCAAAGTGATAGTTCATATCTGCGCAGTTAGAACACTAACAACTTAAAAAAAAAAAAAAATCTGCCGTGAAACATTCACACAACATTCTCTTACTCCTGTTCTCAAAATTATAATTGACAAATGTTATAGTTTATGCATCAAATTTAACGAAATTCATCGAAAATTGAAAGAAAAAGTAAAACGTCGAAAGCTCAGTAAAAGCGCACTTCCGGTTTACTACTTTTCTAGAAACTCGGAATTTTGGCCATCTATTTCTTTCTAATTAATTTTGTTTGGAATAGAGTTGTAGAATCAACTATGATAGCAATTTAGAGGAAGCTGTAATCCCACCCCTCCCCCAAAAAGTGCCCTTAACTGAATTTTTTTCCAGAGAAATGTTTTAAATAAAACATGTAGATCTCTGCATGTTTAGTTTATATACGAAGTTTCAAGAAGATCGTCGGAGCCATTTTTGAGAAAATCGTGAAAAAGTGAAGAAATCATTTAGTAAAGTGTTAAAATAAACGCACTTCCGGTTTTCCGATTTTTTTTTTCAAACTCGGAATT